>NTHP01000057.1:293814-322946 GCA_003416845.1 Oplegnathus fasciatus
TCTCTCCAGTGTCATTTAATCTGCTAAAACAGTGTTCAGAATTACCTCAAGACACCGCTCACTGACAACCTTCTACTTCCTCCACTGCAGCCTTCATCCTGGATTTGAAAAAAAAAAAAAAAGTCTGTTATTGCTAATTGAACAGCTGTTTCTTTGGTTAAATTCTACACAGGACCAAACACACAGTACTACTGGATCCTTGAGTTTCACTTGGGTCTAAGCTGGTGGCACAGGGGCATCTTGGAAATGATAAATGGATGATTCCCAGCTCTTGATAACAACAACAGAGGAAAACAGAACTGTTCTTCAATTGAGAATATTTAATTGTTTTATTCCTGTTTCCTGTTTCTAGGGTTAGAGCTTGGTCGGGTGGATGGAAGTGTATCAATCCAACCTCCTGGTGGCTAAAAAAGAAGCTGCTGATGGTGAGAAAGTCTACAGCCATACTAGCCCTGTCATCCACGGAGCCACAAAGCTAGCATGACCAAAAAAACCTACCCTACCTAACTCACATGTAAAATATCTGTCTGTGCGGTCACACAGAGCATGTCTAGAGTAGTTTATTCAGCAAACAAAGTGTCTTAAAAGTCTGTTGTGTTAAAATTTAAAGTGCATCATTTTGCGATGAAGTCAAAAGGTTTGAAGAACCAAAACTGTTTCTAACATCGTATGATGAAAAATGGTGTCAAGTCTGAAGTCTTACAAATCTGAAGCTAGGAAATGTGAATTTTAATAAACCAAATGTGAGAAATAACAACACTCTCACTCAGGTTTGGACTAATGAAAAAGCAAAATACAGATAGGAACATGTGTAATTGCATGCTCCCTTTTCTCTCTACTCTCTCTCTCCACCACAGGGACAAATATCTTGTCCTCCTGTGTGGAATTCAAAACGCAGATTTGAAGTCCTGGATGAAGATGTTGCAGCATAACTAAAACGTCAAGGCAAAGGAGCAGCTCTGAAGATTTTCTGCTGATTTACAATTCATGAAAATATCTATTTAAAATGTTGTATGTCATTTTATACAGCTTTAAAAACTATTTCTGTGACATTTTGGAAAATTGACTATAACTGTACCGTAATAGCAGTAGTGTTCTTTATTTGGAATTGAACCTGGAACTAAAAACAAATTGTGTTAAATGGACTTAAAATGCAGTTGACTCGTGTTTTTTTCACACATACATCATCTGGTTTTGACTGGCAGGACAACGAAGATTCACTGCATCACTCGGGAAATATTAACTTGGAAATAAATGGGGTAACGTGCAGATGTTACTACAGACAGATGTAGCATGAATATGTACAACAAAGTGAAAAAGGAGCATTATGGTTACTTCAGCTACTTACAGTTTAATATACAGAATATAGCCAAAAGTATATGGACACTCGAACATTACACCCATATGTGATAGTTGAACATGTCATTCCAAAACCACAGGCATTAATCTACTATTATAACGGCCTCTGATCTTCCGGTTTCAGGCTTTCTGCCAGACTTTGGAACCTGGCTGCAGGGATTTGATCCCATTCAGCATTAGAAAGAAAAGCATTAGAAAAGTCCAACAGTGATGTCGGGTGATCTGGTCTGGCTCACACACAGGGCTCTGTGCAGGCCAGTCAAGATCTTCCACATTAAACTGGGGAAAAAAATCTTTATGGAGCTGGTTTGTGCACGAGGGGGTTGTCATGTTGAAACAGGAAAGAGACAAACACAAACTGGCACCACAAAGTTGGAAGCTCACTGTTGTCTAAAATATCATTGCATGCTGTAGCAGTAAGATTTCCTTTCACTGGATCTAAGGAGCCCAAACCATTAAAAACAGCCCCAGAACAAAAGTACACAAAAGCTTTTGGCCTTATTAGTGTATATCAATCTGCTAATGAACTCAGGTGAGTTTGGATGTGAACATCAGTAAAATGTAAATGTTAAGTAACACTAAACCAGAGAAACAGCAGCATCACCACTGAAGAGGATGAACCCTGATATGAGATACACAACAAATCTGAACATATATGGACATGATCAACAAGCTCCACTATCATATGGGTGTGTGCGAGTCTCTACGGGAACATTGCTTATGACAGCAATGGTTCCTCTTTTTGCATGAAGCTGTAGTATATAAGATCCCACCTCCGTGGTTCACTCATCATTAGACTTGAGCGAGTTGAGCAGTTAGTAACTGAATAACAAAGCCGTTTACAGCTGAGATCCAGAGTCAGTTTTGGTGCCGTGCAGCGTCTGAAGATGTGGACGACTCTCTCTGCCAGCCGCTGGATTTGTCTGCTCACCCTGGCTGTGGTGATGCTCTTCTCTGCATCAGAAGGTACAGCTCCTTATTTACTGAATTTGCAGTGTTTTGAATTTAGAGTAAGAACGTATTAACCAACTGAGTACTGATCTTATGAGGCACAAACTCTCGGGATAAATAAAGCACTATCGTATCTCTTATCTTGTGTTTTTATTTAAAAATCTGAACATTGAGTACCATACAAAAGGTTTTTTTCCAACCAATAAACTGACATACACAAGGAATAGACTGCCTATCATTTAATAGCATTTCCCAGTAGAGATTGTCTAGGTGACATGGCATCCTGATTATAATCTCTAACCTTAAAGGTATAACGAGTAGGATTTTTCTAAAAAATGATGTATAGACTCATACAAAAATAATCTCTCTCAATCATCACTTATGACCCACTAGAAGTGTGTGGCGGTGTCTGTATCTGCAGAGACCCTGCCCTCTGCCTGTATTTTCTTATTTTGCTGTGTTCAGGACGTTTCTGGGCACCAACCTTTGGTAGGTGGTGTGTAAACCCAGCCAATAACAGCGCGCAGGGTGTGAGGGCGGGACAACCAGAAGCGCATGCGCTTTTTTTGTTTTTAGTGTTATGTGCAGTGCGGTTTTGATATTATATTGATATATTATATTGACTGTCATGTTTTATTCTTTTGTTTATATTTGGAAAAACTAATAAACTATTATTTAAAAAAATACTAAAAGCATGGAACGCCTTTCAAAATATACTGCAGCCTGATCTATATGAATAAGGAACAAGAGAAAAAGATTACTGTGTCTTGAGTGAATCTTGTTGCAGTTATTATCTCTGAGTACTTCTCAGAGTGTAACAGTGTGTTATGCTTGTTATTTTGATGAGTTAAAAAACAAATTAACGGTATTAGTTTAGTTCATTAGTTTATTTGTAAGGGACAAGTACAGACAAACATTGACAATTGCAAAGGCAGTGTCCGATGTACTGTACACGTGTATATAGCCGAAGCAAATTTCCAACACCAGTTCCTAGTATTACTAAATAATGACAGTATCTCTCTCTCTGTCGCTCCGTTTTGTTCTGTTACAGTTGATTCACAAACAATACGACTACCCTGCTATGTGGGAAAACAATCTAAAGAGATTAATGACATCAAGGAGTGTTATGAGCAGAAACCCAGACACAACTGCAATCACCATACCTATGTGTAAGTACTGCATGCTTTGAAAATGTGTTTAATCACACATAAACAAATCTCTGAATTCATCTCTCTCTAATGTCAAGTGGTAAATGTTTGTCTGATATCCAACACTTATGACCTTGGCAACAGCAAAAGGGGAACAATGGGCTGTACTCTCTCTTCAAGTCTGAAATTATTTAATTATTTCAGAATAGCCACAATGGGACTAATGTTTAATCAGAGGTGTTCTAGAAATAAGCTTCAGCCAAATGACAAAATATTCAGGTAATAATGAAAATGTCTAATTGTTTTATTTCCCTGTTTCTAGGATTATAACTGCAAGCAATGAAAAGATTCATGTCAGACCAAATGCCCAGTGGCTCCAAAACCGTCTAGACACGGTAAGAAATAACCATTAAAAATCCATCACACAGTCTGGGTCAACTAACATGATGTGCAACAGTTAGAAAGTTTGACGAATGAAAATTGTTTCTGGCCTTGCAGGGTGACAAGTTTCCAAAAAGATTCCAATTAGGTGGATTGTGACTTTCCAAAGCTGCTTTTGCGTACAACCAGGCAGTGTAGAGCTTAGTGAACTATATCTGAGAACACAACAAAATACTGAAATGACTGTCCATTTGGTGCTGGTTCTGACTGTCTTCAGTTGCTTGTTCAAGCTGTTACATTCAGCTCAGTACAAAGCTAGTGGAGTTATCACATCATGATTGTTTCTGTGGCTTTCGCTGTCTTTAAATAAGCTTTTAATGAGGAAGTAACTTACTGTGAATCACAACTGAGCTGATAACAGTGCTCCCAGTCACCAGTGAGGAAACACTACTGTTAAAAGACTCGGTCAGAGACATGGGAGGGTCGTCAGCTGATCTACTTCACCTGGACCGTCCAGGCTACAAAAGCTGGCCCATGTGCTCACTCTGTCTCTCTCTTCCTACAGCTGACATCCACCTTACATCCTCTTTTTAGTTTTCAACACCTCCACAGCATCCATGCATAGTTTGCACGGCTAACACTGCTTATTTCCACATCCCATTGTCTGTTTGTGCTGACTTCAGTTTTAATAAATTACATTTGTTTTATGTATAACTCTTGTGTGCTCCGTCCTTGTCCCATGCATTGAGCCCGTTTGTGATGTACTTACACCTGTATTCCTACTTGGTTGGGGTGAGCGGAAGAATCATTGGTTTTACAATGTACTCAAATAAAGGACAAGTACTTTAAAAGTATATATAAAACACTCAAGCAGTGCAATTGACTAAACTGACTAAAACTAATTCACAAGGATATACTCAATTTCATGTCTCTAATTGCACATTTCCTTTCCTCTCACTCTTTGCACCACAGGGAGAAATAAAGTGTCCTCCAATAATCTCAAAAAAACGCCGATTTGAAGTCCTGGATGAAGATGATGTGGAATAGCAAAACAATGCAGCAAAGCAGCTACTGAGAACAATTTCTGCTGATTTACTACTAATTACTTTTAATCAAACATCTATTAAAAATGTTAGCTACTTTTTCTACATGATTTTATGCAGCTTTAAAACCAATTTTTGGGCATTATTGTGAAAAATCGTCAAATATAGTAATGGCAGAGCTTTTGTTTTTTTGGAAATGAACCTGGAAACAAAAATAAATCATTTTAAATGGTTTTCAAATGTGACTGAATCTTTTTTTTCTTATTTTCTCCATGTTTAAGGTCCACTTTTAGTGCAGTATAGTATAGTGCTGGTACTGCATGAATGGGGATTTCTGTGCTGAGCATGTGCCGTACAAATGGAAACATGAATGGAATCTATGAATAATTGCGTGATAGGTCAGTGAGGGTTATTCTGAGCTGTCTGGACCTCAGTGACCACATCCGCTCTGAATGCATCTGCGTGTATGTGTGTGTGTACATACATGTGTTTTATTATTAGTTTTATCATTAGATGAATTACTAAAGCTTTGGATATCCCCTTCCTTACCCCGAATTATCTTAAAACGCAGCTTGAATAAAACAAAGGCCAATTGTTTCAGATTGTCTAGAAGAATTCATTTGGGTTGCTCATTTTGTTGAAACTGAATTTCGATTGGTGCACGGAGATAAAACAAATGCTCCATGACTAAAACACCACAAAGTAAGTAGCTTTATCAGCCAGTAGTGTTAAGCCCCTATGTATAAGATTTCATGTGGCTCTTTAGAGCTTTTTGCAGGTTAAACATCAACATTTTTATAACAGCGTATCAAATGATGATGTCTAAACAATGTGACAATGTAAAAGGTGAAAAATGGTGATATGGTGATTGTGAAAATTCATCAGGTGGCCTGAAACACGACTAAAAATGCAGTATATAGACCTTAAAAATAAGCTACCTGATGTCTATCGTGGTTAGATTTCCAGTTACATAAATGCCATTGCATTTTCCGATGAGCATATAAAAACTGTACATGCATTCAACAATTTAATTATTTGTGGTCATCACTTTTTGGTTTACTTCAAAACGTCAATATGAAGTGATTGCCAGGAAATAAACATGCATACTGTTTCTTATGTCTACCTTTTTCGTCATATGGTAATAAGGGATGCAGCAATTAATTACAGTTTCAGTTTCTCGCACACCGTGACTGATAATTCATCTTTTCTTTTGGGCTTCCACATCCCACAATCCCCGTCAAACAAATGTGTGCTGGTGTCGACTTATCATCCATGTCCACTTTAGAGCTGAGCTTGACAGTTCAATCTTGCTCCAGAACAAGCCAATAAGTGGACATGAATGAGGAGTCCAAGACGTGCTCAGAATAATGGATCTGCGGCTCCATGACAGCTGAGAAAACTCAACGTGCTGAGGAAGATCATGTGATAGGATCAAAAACTCCAGAAGAAGCTAGTAGGTGGACCTGAAGTTCAGGTAACCGGTTCAGAGGGCTCAATCTCTGGACCCGTTAGAAATAATGATTTTGGTCAATAGTCGTCTAAAGCCTAAAATACTCTAGGCTCACACACTGTGCAGTGGCACATGAGAACATCATCTTTAAAGCAAACAAGCAAGCTGTCTTAAAGTTTCAAAGTTAGAGCTGAAACGATGAGCTGATTGATCAATTGGTTGATCGTAATCTGCAACTATTTTCATGATAAATTAATCGTTGTGCTGGTTACAGCTTCTCAACCGTGAATATTTTCTTCTATGACAGTAAACTGAATATTTTTTGGTTTGGGACTGCTGATCAAGACATTGTAAGACGTCGCCATGAGCTCTGAGAACTTGTGATGGGCACTTTTTGCTACTGTCTTTTCTGGCATCCTACTGACCAAAGGATTAATCGGTTGATCAAGAAAATAATCACATAAATTGATAATGAAAATAATTGTTAGATGCAACCTTAATTTGTCTTAAAGGTTACTGTGAGTGAAATTCTCCAGATGTTTTCTCCTGATTCATACTGTGTATCTTCCCTTTAACTGCAGAGAAATTTGTGTTTGGCAGGTTACTGACCTGCTAAAAATATGATCTTCGGAGAATATTGGAAACAAAGAAAAATATATAATACATCTTTGACAAAATTGTTATGTTTTTAGAAACTGGCATTTCCCTCCTACTCAAGAATAATCCATATGTTTGGTAAAAGATGCAAGTACATGTTAACTGTAGTTATCTGGAGTAAAAATGTATAAGAAGAATTTTTTCTGGACTTCTATCAGGTTATCTGTTGTCTGTATGTAAAATGAAATTTTGCAACTAAGGTTTGGCAGTAGGGGTTTTTAATGCTGTTCCATTAATAATAATGACATTTTATGGAAATTAGTTTGCAATTACAGTTTATGGCTCTATTCAATGTTTTCAAGTTAGACTATTTGTATACATAGAATGATGAGGCTCTTATAGGTTATATTAGAAATTAGAAATATATAAGATATAATGCAATGCAGTATGAAGGAATATAAAATTACATGTCATTCCAGTCTATTTATCTGTGGTTATGATCATGGCGGGACCTCTGTCAGTTGCTGATATCGATATTAAGTAAAACCCCAACATGTCCTCAAACTTCCTTTGATTCTCTGATAAAACCACTTGTTAAACCGTTACTGCCAGAGCATGACATGAGCCTTTTTTTCACCAAAACACTGGTACAGGCTGATAACAATAAGTGCCACTGGCGTGTTAACGCCTTGTTAGAGAACTCGCAGGACCACCTTGTCACGGTGACGGGACAGATGAAGCAACAAGAAAGAGGAAGAGGGTGTTTTAGGCCGAACCCAAATCGTGATATTCAAAAAGGTAGCTGCTTCACACTAACGTCTCTTGGCATGAATGTGGTGTCAACCCAGAATTATAATCTATAATCTGCATTTTATTGAACCAAAGGAAAGACAGACTATTTGTGACTTATGTTAAAGTCCCATCTAAAATCTGAGAAACACATCATTAAACACAGTAGGCAAGACTTCAACAGTAAACCTACAGTATATACAGTTAGATTTATAGGCAACTGTTCACCGTTTTGTACTTCAAATAGTTTTGTATGCATCCAGTCATTTTTTTTGTATTTAACTTATTGTGTCATGTCATGCAGCTGCTCCTATAATATGCTGAACCTACAAGCCTCTTTAAGATGATATATAATGCAGGGATGGGCATTTTAAACAAAAATACTACTCGATATTCACTGGAAACTATTCGACCATTATTCGAAGATCCCCCCTCCCACACGCCCGCACACACAAAGAGAGAGAGAGAGACCCATTTACGATTTTCACAACTCTGTCTTTTATTTTGATGTCATGTTATTTAGTGATGCAATGCTTGTCCAAATGGCCTAGAATCCACAACAGAATCTAATTAAACTGTTAAATCCTATAAAACACGGGTATAATGAACTGCGCCACCTCCAGAAAACACACAGACAGAAATGGACCATTTCTCTTCCATGGGACGGGTTATTGGGAATCATACTACAACTCAGTATGTTTAAGGCAACATGGTCCTGACTCTTCAGGCCGTACAAAAGCTAACAAAATCTATATACCAACGGCACAACCGAATAAGAGAAAATTATGACGTATTTCTGTATTTCTCATACAGCGTATCAGTGTTAATTCAGCTCAAAAGGTGCTTGTGCGAGTTTATCGTGTCAGACAGTACGACAACAAACATTAATTGGCTACATCAGCGGAAACTAAATTCTGAACATACCTTCAATAAACGCTAATCTGAGCGCCGTTTAAATATTTTTATTTAGGAAAATTAGCATGCCCACATGGTCAGGACGAAGACGGGAGCGCAGTCTGTTCACAATAAGTCCTGCTGTGGAAAACACCCTCTCTGATGGAACTGACGTGGTGGGCACACATAAGTATGCCCTTGCTAATTCTGCCAGTAGGGGATACTTGTTTTCATTAATTTTCCCACCAGTCCATGGGATCTATGTGGAGGGGTGGGCACTTGTCCTGGCAGTACTGGTTAACCTCAGAATTTGTGTCTGGTGTTTCCACGTTGTAATCCTCGCCAAACAGAACTGCGATGGCAGACACAGCATCACTTCGTGTTTTTTTGGCCAACTGCTCAGTTTCGTCTGATTCAACTGCGACCATCTCTTCCACGCTCTCAGAGCTGCTCGAGAGGAGATCACACACTTTTGCCTGCACAGCAAGTTTAACTTCATCAGTTGTGAACCTCAGGTGTTTGTGCCTCGGATCCAGAAAGGATGCGATGTGTGCAACCTCGCGGGTGCTGCCGACATCTGCAGGTGCAAGTCGCCGCTCCAGTGAAGCAGACACGGTGTGCTTGAACTGAGACACTTTGGGTGACTCTCCCTGGGTTTCTATGAGGTGTTTTGACAGAAGAGTTGCCGTAACCGGGTAAACCATGGAGATAGATACTCCAGATTCTCCACACAAAGCAGTAGTAGCACATTTCAGTGAGTGAAGCACAGGTATGAGCTCCTCCATAACGCCCCAGCTATCATCAGTCAATTCGAGGGTTCGTGCATCTGATAGTTTGTTGAACGCTCTGTCTGACAAGACTGCAGATATTGCCCATCTTTGCTCAAGTAGTCGCTGGAACTGAATAGAATTCCACCTTGTTCGGCAGTACTGCACCAATTTGTGCTCAGGCAAGCTCTCAAGTTGTTGCTTTTGTTTCAACCCTTGTGCTGCGGTTGTACTGTGATGGAAATGAGAAACCAGGCGACTTGCAGATGCAACCACATGGTTTATGTGTTTAAGCTTGAATCCGTCGTTTATAGCGAGTTGGAGTGAATGTGCAAAACAAGAGAGTCCCATTCCAGATGTTCAGTGTTGGCTAGCACCATGTTGCTAGCGTTGTCATGTACGCATGCTGTGACTTTTCCGTTTAGTCCCCAGCGTTCAGTAGCGGTGGAAAGCACATTTGCCAGGTTTTCAGCAGTATATGCTGCTCTGGCATTGCCTTGGTCTGCAGAACAGCACTCTGTATTTCCCAGTTGAATATGTAATGACAGGTGACCGTTACATATGATTCAGTTGTAAGTGCTGTCCATGCATCTGTGGTCAGAGACAGTTTTTCAACACTCGCCAACCGAGTGCACAGCTCACTTGCATTATCACCATATAGTTTCTCCAGTTTTGTGGTAATGGATTTTCTTGATGGGACCGTAAACTTGGGCTCAACAAATGCCATCAAACTTTGAAAACCCTCACCTTCGACGAAGCTGATGGGAAGCATGTCTTTAGCTATCATCTTTGAGATGAGGGCTGTTGTTTGCTCTGCACGTCTACCATCAAACTTACTTCGTCTGGTGACAAAGCTAGCCATTGACTGTTGATCTGTGTATGGGTGCCCACCTTCTGCTGGGTGCTTCGATCTCAAATGATTGTGCATAGTTGTTGTTGACTTGTGATATGCTAGCTTTACCTGGCGGAGTTTGCACTGCACCTCACTTTCTTTTATTTTTTCGAAGGAGTTCCACACAGAACTTTTTGACAGCTGTAGCAGTCTCGCATGTTTCTCCTTATTGTACAATGGTATCTAGCCCATCTCGAGCGCTGTAGCAAATGCTATACTGGCCTCATGCGGAAAAGAGCTACACACGGCGATGCACACGGCACGTTCCAGTGATGCGTCACCACCAGGCGCCGGTAAAAACAAGGGAAAATATATTTTTTAGGATAAAACAATAGTCGCATAAACTATTCGATTTTTTATAAATTAATGACTATTCGAAAATTCAAATCATGACCCATCCCTAATATAATACAATAAATATTTTTAGATAAGAAACCTTCCTGGTCTGCACCACTTGCATTTTCTCAGGAAATTAAAAATGGATACGTTTTTGACAAAACAGTCTCAGCACAAGATCCATTAAGTAGTTGCTCATATGATCTTCCTCAGCATGTACAGATGTTCAAATTTCCATTACAAACAACCCTGCTTTTGACAAACAGCTTTTTCTACATCAATATGTGGAACCCGCAGAGCTCAAACTGGATCATGCCTGGGATCAGTCAATCCAAGTTTAGACAGTTCATGAGGAATGATCAGGTGGCTTTCTCTAGGCTCTTACTATATCTAGTTTAATGTTGTATTTATTGTATATGCATTTTGTTAAAGAAAGACAGAAAGAAGTACAACACAATTCTTGTGTAGAGCTATTTACATGACCAGATTTGACATGCTAGGGGACCCCAGGGCAAAACTTTGCTTTGGGGCCTCTATTGATGCCCCAAACCCACCTACCACCCTCTGTGCAATGTGTATACACCCTGTCACCCCCAAAGTCCTCATTTAATCCAGTGCACACGACAGACTACGCATGGTAGCTGTATTATCTGTGTCTGTGTGTCAGTTAGTTTGTGTTAGTTTGATTAAATGCACCTTTATTTAGGAATATGCTACATAGAAGCAGATTTTAATATTATGATAATAAAGGTCTGTATACCTGACACAGGGCCCCGCTACGAGACAGGACGATACTTATAAAAGCATCAGAAACCTTAGGGAATGTGCACCACTAAAGTACAATATCAGCTGACAAATTTGTAATGAATCAGATTACCAAAAGTAATTGACTTGCAGTGAAGCTGGGACTTTTGGTGCCCCTGTGGGTCTGGGGTCTCAGGGCTGTTTCCCGCTATCCCCAGTTGGTAATCCAGCCTTGGCTATATGGTATCCCAAAATGCATTCTGTGCAAAGCAGAGACAATCCATTGGCTTCTTGTAACATTTCCTTCTAAATCTTTTTTTTTTCTAAATTTGGCTGCAGGTTTTTTTTTCCCCACTTGATGGCGACAAAGTCGTGATAAACACTGACTGTGGTTACCATGACTGCTGTCTGTTCTTTCCTCAGACTGGTGGTGAATATGTTTGTGTGCTGCTACTGTAACCTCCAAAGCCTTTCATCTGTCTGGTTTCAGTTTCAGTGTTGCTGACATATGAAAAACTACTCAAGTGGTTTTTCCTGCCTGAAGAGAAAAAAAAAGGCATGAGGAAAAAATCAGCAATACAATAACATTTTTGAAACCTTGCACGCACAATGCATAACAAGTGCTACTTAAAATAAGATTTTTTTTCATGTGTAATACCATAGTCAAAACTCTGTCAAATGTGCCACAGGTTTTTCCTTATTGTTTTTTAGCCTCTTCCCCAAGACGGTTGTGGATAAAGCTGTGGACTGAATTTGTACAAAATTTCAAGAATGTCAGCATGTCTTCTTTTTCTCCAACAGGGGGGAGTCCTGTCAAGGGGCACATACACAGTATATCCATCACAGGCCCACACTAAAAATATCTCAGGGGCCTCATTTATAAAACGGGCTTACAATCAATGTTGATCTTAAGTATGACTTAAGCAGAAAACCACGTATAAGTAGTTATTTATAAAACCGTGGAAATGATCTTATCTATAAGCAACCTCTAGACTTGACGTAAGTGATTTCTTTGCTGGTTATGTCGGGGTATTGCAGTTTGAGACGCATATGCGCCCAAGCCTGTGGTGAACTTTGCATTATCTTTATGAACAACGTGATAGGAATTATCAATAAAAAGGTGCAAGGAATTAATTGTCAGACGGAAGGTGTTTTGAATTAATAACAGGATGCGATGTTCTATAAATAGTGTGTCAAATTAGAAAAAAGTAACCATGGCTGTTCTTGTGTTATTGGAAGACATTGAAAACCGTTCTTTAAGGGAGAGAGTTTTCAGACACTGGGATTACTTTTTTGCGCATGATGATCCACGGCTTATAAGTCGCTATCGTCTCCCAAGAAATGTTCTGTTAGATTTGTGTGTGGATTCAGCCCCTAATCTGGAAAGGAAGACACGCTGTAATCATGCAATACCTGTGTCTGTCCAAGTTCTGTCCACTTTGGAATGTCCCAGTAGCGAGGAATCCCAAAGGGAAATGAGCGACAGGTCAGGTATATCACAGCCATCATTCAGCCGCATCATGCAACAAGTGACCGAGGCGATTCTACACGTTTTGTCCACGAGATACATTAGTTTCCCATTTACAGCCGACGAACAGGCGCATGTCAAAGCACAGTTTGTAAGGCAGGTGCCGTCAATTTTAAGTTAATTTGAGATTTATAGATCACAGGTGCGTAAGTTACAAATATGCTTCTTAGAACCTGCGTAAACAAGGTTTTTTATACTCAGTATCTTTTATGAATCGAACGTAAGCACGCTGTCAGAAATGATCTTAAGACTAAGTTCAAATATAAATCTAAGAACATTTTTATAAATGAGGCCCCAGGTCTCGCAACCCAACAAGGGGACTTTTAACATTCATAAAATATTCTTTTAGTCTAATCAAAGCGTGGCTCTAGTATAAATAAATAAGTGAAAAGGTTTTAGCAAATAAAAACATTTAATTTATCAAAATTAAATTACAATAAAAATCCGACTGAAAGTAAAAGACAGAATCAACACTAACTTGAGTCAGCATGAGACGTCAGACCTTGTTAATGAATGAAAATCTCATTAATCATCCTCACTAAGGGTGTCAATATGACTCAATATCATTCATCATTTTTCCAGGTAACAACACTGACTCTTGAGAGGAGTTCATTTTTCTTCCTCATTGTCCAGAAATCACTCTGGCTGCAAACAAGGACCAGATTGCTCACACTGTTTCAAAGTAAAAACAAAATGGCATCGTTTTTAACATGTTAAAGATGTAAAAATTCAGAAAAGTACTAGTCTATACAAAGCTACTGAGCTACTTTTTCACCAGTCTTTTATATTTTCCTCTTCAATAGTTTTTTTTGTGTAAGGTGTCTGTCACTCATGTCTTTTTGCACAATAACCCCTCTAAATAATATATATTAGAGACTAAACTGAGGGTTCAAACCTACATGTAATATTGTCGCTGACCGAAGGCAACCGGATTTTATGTGTTCAATCCGTAAAGGAGCCCTTGAGCTGATGTAACATATCTTAATAAAAAATGTACCAAACGTGGAAATACATGACTTTCACTCAACAGTAATTGTTTATCCACTTCAGGCTACCTCCGGTTTTAATGACATAATGAGTCAAAAGGGAAGACTAGTGAAATATATTAAAATGCGTATTTCTCGCACAGCAGCACACCAGAAACCAACAAGTTTTCCACATTTCCAACTCTTGCAAATAAATAATTAAATTCTTAAAGCGGCTATAATCGATATTTTTAACAAAATCACATGATAATGTTAAAATAATTGCTCTTGGAGATGAACCTACAGAGAATTATCAGCTGAATCTGCTGCTCCCCTCGGCTTTTCAGAGGTTTATAGTGAGTTTCACCTCATTGTTTATCTGTCCGGCCGCAATTTTAATGTTCTGGTTCACTCTCACCACTCTCATAGTGTCGTTTTCAGAGAAAAAGCTCTAAAAACCCACTGCACACTACCTGCTCAACAGCAAACAGCAGACAGACACAGTTAGAGACTAGCTGGTGAACATAGTGGAGCATTTAGCAGCTAAAGAGACAGATATTTCCCTCAGGAGTTGGTGGAGACCAAAAAGCAACTGTTTGCTAATTTCAACATATCAACTTAAAAAGTGATCATATGTCAATGTTCATAACTTGTTTCCACTTCCCCAAAGCGGCCACAAAAATCTGTCTGCAATTTCATTAAATCAAATGCTTACACATGTAGCTGTGGTTAGGCCTAGATTGGCCTGTCCAACCTGTCCAAACTCAGAAAGCCCCCAAGGCTGAGTGAAAACTATCCAAACTATGAATGCCACAAACACAACAAAATAAGACTCTGAGATCTTTTTCTGATTCTCTGAAGCTGCTTACAGAGACAGCGTCACTGCTGAGGAGGCAGCTGTTGTGGTTGAAGTGTTTTCATTTTGATTCTCGTCATTCGTCACTTGTTGTCTCGTTATTAACGTGAGAAAGAGTCAACAGCAGCAGGTGTGAACATTTCACCTACTTCAGCTCAAGCCCACCATGTTATCTATGAAGAGGTCTAAGAAATAATTTGTTTAATTATTAAATTATTCGCCTGTTTATTTGTCTGAGAAAACATGTGTAACCCACAAAGAATTCAGGTCAAAAATTACGTAAAAAGGAAAAAACTGAGAGTATGATCGATGTAGCATTGATTCCTATCTACAGAACTGCCTTTAATATAAGAAAAGTCTTTAGTGTAAGTGTAATGTGGTTAGAAACTCAATTCATGTTCTGTACAAATCCTTAATCATTTCCAACTGATATAAACTATTTCTATCTAAAAGTTAAGCATGAAAGTTCATTCCTGTCCCTGGAAAGTAGTGTTGAAGTTTCCTCAGTTGTCACACGCAAGCTTGTGTGTCAACACATCCGTTTCCATGACAGCTAAGCAAACTCCATCCGCTGATAAAGACCATGTGATATGGTTGGGAGCCCTGAAAAAAGGTAGTAAGATGGTCTTGAGTTGGGATTATTTTGTCAAACTAATTCTATATGCAATCAGCACAGTGTCCTTTTCTGAACTGTATGAAAAAGGCACAGTACAGTTTACAGTACAAATCTTTATAGAGAGATATGAATATTGTTTTATTTCCTGTGAAACTGTGATTAACCAGCGGAACTGTCAAAAAAATGTGAAACATGCTGATGTCTACAGGGTTATTTGCTCTGTAGGAAACTTGTCTACTGGCCATCCTGACCACATCCAGTAGCTATTTTCATAGTTGAACCTGCCTGACAGTAAGTCTTAACGGCTCGCTGCTATAGTGATTTCCTGACATGTTGCTAGTGAGAAACTGACCATCATTTCATCACATCCTATGAAACAGAGGTATGGTGAGCGTGACACAGCATCTGCTCTGCCCTGGTGAATGATAATTCCTTTTAATCTGAGTATTAGTAAGACACTGAATGCTGATATTAACCTTTTAAACGGAGGTATGATTAACATTAGCACATGACCCAGTCATCCTTCCGAAACTCGGTCTTATTTGGCATAATTACTTCCCCCTTTCTGCATTTTTGTACAACTTAAAGCAGATACTGGGGGGGAGGCAGGAAGTAATTGAGCAGTTTCAAGGAAATATTGTCCTTCTTGGTATGTGGAAACCATGAAGTCACAAATTTTCCACTGTAAAATGACATTTCTTCAGAGGGCCATATGCAGGGTTTTAGAAATACTGAGGTCCAAAAACTGAGTTTGCTAAGGGGGTTCGGGGGAATGTCCCCCTGAAAAAATTTTGATTTCCCTGATCTGAATATGTGCATTTTAAGACGTTTGGAGAGCAAAAATTGTACAACAGCTTTAAAACCATGTCAGGGGACAGTAGCATGAGAATCAGGTTAAACGTTTCAATCTGGAAATACAGAAGAGGCGGAAACGATGACGAAACATCTGAAAATGAATTATAGAAATTTGTCTCAAACAGTACAGAAAAATGTGTGTTATACAATAATATATTTATAGAATAATACTATATTATTACACTATAATTATTCTAGGTGTTTGTGTTGTTAAATTGAGCCTCTAGGTTCCACTGTAACTACCAAAGAACATATAAATTATATCTCTGTTGTAATGACATTGTTTGAATTGGATCAGGTCAGTTTTTGTTTGTGTTTAGCAGCACAGGGACATAAAGCTGATCCTATCCTGAGCTCAGTGAACAGTACCTGCTCTTCCTCTCTCATCCTCATCACCTTCTCTCTTTCTTTTCCTCTCAGTCTCATCTTGTCCCGTATCTCTTCCCTTCCCAAAGCTGAGCTTTGATTGACGGAGTCTTTTCATTTTTGTCTGTCTCAGTGAGAAAAGTAAACACAGGGTCAATTGATATTTGTATGTAAATGTTTCCGGCCTCTGCTAAGATAATCTTGCAATGAAAATAAAAATATATAGGGGTACCTCATTTTAACATGAATTTACACAAACTGAATTGAAAGAAAAGCATTCAGTTTATCAGTCTACCATTGGATGGATGGAATTAACGTTAGATGGCAAGTTAATTCACTCAAGTGAAACTAACTAGTGGGCATCATGATGGATGACCACTGTTTAATGTAGCGCGACCGCACAGGAGCTATTGCTCAGATGATGTCTGGGGATGAACGGCATTGAACTACAAGCAGTCCACTAGTAAAATCCTCTAGTTACCTGTATCACGCTTCGCATGGATTCAGCTGCCTGTCCGGTTTCCTCAAGGTGTTGACATAATCAAAGAATCACTGTGTTGAGTGAAGTTTCTGTAGTAACGACAAGATCATCCACTTCACCGCCCACCCACCCACACACAAGCAATGACGGTGATCAGATGAGCAAGTCTGTAATCTTGCCGTTGTACAATATCTTAGCCGCACCCAAGTAAAGTTATTTTTAAGCAATTATTTCACGACTTTTATTATATACACCTCAGAAAAAATACAAAGGTCCGGACCTCGGTGACCTCAATGGTGGGTACGGCCATGTTTCTTTAGAACCTGAATCTAAAATTTATCCATATCTATCTTTCCATCACTTCCATCACTTATGCTACGATGGTCTAACAGGTCTAATTAAAGCGGCCTCATTTTCAGACTGAGAAGACTTGGCCCATTTTTATATCAAAATACTTTTTTTCACCTTTGACACCAGATTCAATCAACTGATAAAGAGAGATGCTGATGTACTTTAAATAGAGAAACTGTGGCTCAGAAACTTCAGTGTCTCGAACCAGCAGAGACTCAGCGCAGCTCGATGGATAAAACAACCAAGACACTACCCAGACTACCCATGACCACAGGTGAGGCTGGTATGTAAGTCGACTGATAAATTGAGAGATTCATCTTCAGGCTGCGCTCTCTCTTCGTCACACCAGTCCAGTACAAAGCCTGCGTGATTTTGGAAACTGCACTAATCCACATTGACACTAAAACTGTGAACCCAATCCGCTGTTTTACAGAGTATCTTGGCCTCAGACTTGGAGAAACGGACTCTTATCCCAACCAGTTCACCCTCAGCAGCAAACCCTCCGAGTGCAAGCTAGAAGTCACAGGGAGGCCAACAGAACTACATCATCAGCAAAAAGCAGAAATGCAACCCTGAGGTCATTGAACACTTAACACCACTTCAGTCCATGAAAATCACACAACTCCCATGACCTCTTCAGGACCAATCCGAAACACATTGGTCTCACAATATAGTCGCTCTTCATACAAAAAGTGTTGCTGGAGTTTTGACCTGTTCAGAGTTCCCCTCTACGTAAATAAGTAGTAACCCTAACCCTAACCCTTAAGTAGGTGAAGTTGTCCCAGAATTCACAGCACTGCTTCCCTCTAGGACCTTTGCAAAAGTAAAGAGCTGGTTTCCTGTTTCACAACCAGGATGAAACCTACATTGTTCCTTCTGAATCTGTTGACACACCAGGGCAACAAAACACACCTGTCAGTCACATGTTCCAATACTTTTGCTCACATGAAAAATGGGTGGGTTCAAACAAAAGGTGCTATCTTCTAAGTTGTGTATCAGATCCAGATGTAAATACCTGGAAATAAAAGCTGAAATGTTGATCTCTTGTCTCATATTCATCTTTTGATGTCAAACCCAAATGTTTTCAGTCTACANCAAAAATACAGGAATTGGCCTCACTGTTCCAATACTTTTGGAGGGGAGTGTCGATGGGGCATGTCAACCAAGACAGCCCTAGATAACCACAGCCTGCAGTATCTGAGGTTGAATCTCATCCACCACTGGTGCCTTACCTCGCAACCTGACTACCTCACTGAACTTCACCAGAGAGATCAGTAAGGCTTCCCTTGAGTCTGACACTGCATTCTCCATGTAGGGTGCATCAGCCAGGTTCAGGAGTTCCTCATAGTGTTCCTTTCACCACCTGACAATATCCCCAGTCCAGGGTAGCGGTTCTCCTGCTAACAACAGTCGGGGGAAGGCCCTGCTTCCCCATTCACACTCTTAGTCGTAGGACAGTTTGCCAGACCCTCTTTGAGGCTATTTCTGTGGCGTCTGCGAACTCCTCCCACACCCACGTTTTGCTTCTACAACCAGAGAAGCTGCCGTCATTCTGGCTTTCCGACACCTGAGTGCTGAATCAGGAGTCCCCTGACTTAACCCTTTTGGGCCTGAAAGGCCTCCCTCTTCAGCTTGATGGCTTCTTTCACTTGTTTGAGTCTTTGAGCTGCTGCCATAAAAAGCACCAATGAATGCAATGATGGATTTACACACTCAGATTCCATGTTTTCAACCTCCCACAAAATGCAGGACAGATCTTCCGGAGCTAGGAATTGAAGATTTCACACATCAGGGGCCTCCGCCAGACGTTCCCAGTTCAACCTCACTGCACTTTTGGGTTTATTGGGTTTGTCTAGTAGCCTCCTCAGCCACCTCATCCACTGTATCTTAGTGTATACCGCAATGCTGCAGTGGTGACATGAGATAAATGCATCTTGGACATCCATGACATCCCTCTTGGTATCTTGACATAAAAGGCCCATTGTTTTTATTTCCCTATTCGAAAGTCATCATTTGTGAATGTATTAGCAAGCATGTGGAGACAGCACTGAATTAATCCCTCAACCATTTGCACAGATCACACAAGCAGTCTTCTAGCATCAACTCCAAATGTGGTAAACCACAACTTAAGGAGAGATGCTAAAGGTGTGAAGATATGTGAAAGGAAAGGAAATAATGTCTGTGTGTGTATGTACAGTATATACAACACGCTCACACTGCTTCCTCTTTTGTCCTCGCAAACTATCAACTATCAACTATCAATAAAAAATGTTTCATGCCAGATCAATGCTGTCTTCAGTTTGTGCCTGAAACTAATCACGGAATGTGGAACCTTATAACATATAAAATAAATAAAAATAAAATAAAAATACAAATGTAGGATTGGTCAAGTTTAAGTTTAAAATGGTCCCTCTAATCGTTGCAATCAGTTTGGCATCTCCAAGTGCTGCCAGAACAGCTACAGACATTCACTCTAAACTGATTCAATACGAGAAGAGGAAGTGGTCTGCAGAGGATGTAAGTCTGAAAAGAGGAAATGCAAGCCTGAGAAGTCTACAATATGGCGGTATAAATACAGCAGAATAAATACCTTTCAGACTGTTTATTTCACCCTTCTAGCCTCTCAAGGTGATGCTTCTTGCTAAACTCAGAAAGGGCGTCTAGGAAAAAGCAGGTGTTTATCTTCTTAGTTGAGACACCGCAGTGAAATGTGGATTTCAAAGACAATAAAAAATAATCAGTAAATATTATCCCTTGCTCATTTCAGCCTATAAACTGATTCCAACTCATATTAATTGACCTCTGCATTCCTTTGTGTCCACATGAATTGCGTCAAACAAAGGCTTCACATTCCTTCCATGTTGCTAATGTCAAATATGTCATGAATTGAATGTAAGATAAGATTAAAATAACCACAGTCATACCTAATATTGACGTAAGCACAAATAATTTAAAAGGGCACTATTTGAAAAATGCAACTCCTCCTCTGTTATCAACTCTTTGCTTACACAATACTAAGATTTTTGAGATAAATTTGTTTTAGACATGGATTGAGAAATGAAGCTTTTTTCAGTGGGAAACTCTGTAAATCAGAAATAATCCATTCTGCATGTAAAGCCCTGAGAAAAATACCCTGTGTGTTGCAACTAAGAATGAGAAGTGGGGCAAAAGGAAAGTAGGAAGGAAGTTTGGTTTATTTTCATCTTCTTGCCAAGCCAGTTGACAGCAACTGGGAAATTCAATCTCAAGTCACTTGTCTCACCTCATCATTTCCCCAACCTGTTGCTCTGTCTGCTTAGCTGCAAATAAACTGTTAAGTCCAAAAGACTGTGCATACATGGTGGGAAAAAATGGCAACTTATGTTTGGTATTAAAAACGTAAAAAGCATACACAGCTGTAGCCTTTAAGTGTGTTACTGTCGGAGTTACAATTTCACGCTACGAGTCATCTGATTTTAAAATGAGGACCATCAAAACAACTACAGGCCCGATTTACATGTCTCCTTCATGGTTTTGCTTTGGTTTTAGTGTTTCCTGGCCTCTCTTTCTCCTCCAAACTACACACAATAATTTCTTAATATCTATTTAACTCTGGAAAAATAAACACTGCAAGACTTTTTATCTTTCTCACGATAGCATGGTGTGTGCAAGCTTGTGTAGACATTAGTTTACCACAGTGCTAACTGCTACAGTATGTGCAACACCACCCACCTCATCCCCCCCAACACTTATTTCTCAGAAAGTCCTGTCACCAAAATCAGATATAGTCCTACATCTTCTACAGAGATGATGATGATGATGGTGATGACTGTTTACTTGAAATGCCTTGGGAAGAAAAGAAGACAAGAGGTGCAGCTGGCTGCAAATTAATCACCGACTGATAGATATCACACCCAAAAAAAATGTATGGTCAGCAGGGTGACCAAGAGGGTTTTGGCGCCATGGTGGCTGCTCATACAGACTATCCAGTTCCTCTTCTGGCTGTTAGCGAGGCTTTTAGACTCTTAGGTTTTGTTTTCTAGTGAAACCAATGTGCCTAAAAATCCTTTTACTTTTACACTGAGATCTTACGAGAACACAATAAACTGCGAGTCTGCTGAGAGTGGAAGGTTCTGCTTTTACTCTGATGCAATTCCTAGTCATTTCCTGTCTGAATGAGCTGCATCGTTCCCATTAACTCCCATCAGTGCTTTCTCAATGTCACAGTTTTGGGTGCACACATGTTTCAGTATATGTGGGTATTGTTTAGAGTATACATTGGGTTTTGTTTAGAGAGGCATCTGGGTCTGGTCTGGGTGTTTGCGTTTGCTGCTCTGCTTTACAGTTTTACAGCTGTAATTTTAAAAGCTGCAAGTTTAAACAAAGTCATACAAATAGGTACGTTTGTATTGATCTTGTTCTATTTCACTATTTTAGCTTTAATCACATTTTACATCACATTAACAATATCAACTACATTGATAAATTCATTGCCTGCTCCTACTGCAAACTGACTTTGCAGTACCTAACTAGGCTGTACAGTTATATACTGTATTTACACTCTTCTGATTCCAGTGTAGTATTCTCTAGAGCTGAACTGATTTCCATTCATATGTTTTTTCCTCATTCTACCACTGACTCCTACTTACCAAGGCATCTGTCATAGACCCATGTGCACACTGTATAGATAAGAGGACAGGGGGGAAGGGGGTTAAAGAGATGATGCAATTAAAAGAGCTCCAGTCAAATCTCAAACAATGGAAAACTGTGTCGCAAACATGATAAAAATATTGCATTTATGTTTTTCTATTAAAACTTTTCCAGTAGCTTCATGTCGCCACGTGTGTGGTTTTTTATTTGCCATCTCGTTCACCATTAAAAATATGTTGCTTATCTGATTGATGGTGTGTTTTAGAAAGAGACAGAAGAGGAACTGATTAGGTCAGGGTGAGAACCATGCAGCAGGCCTTAGATTTAATGTAGGGATACTTTATTCATTATTTGTTATTCTTGTAAATCACATCTTTAATATTAATATTTAATAATGCCTTGACTTGGGAACCGGAGGGTGGTCAGTTCAAGTCCAGCACAGACCATTTGGTATGTAGTGTAGATTGGTGGCTGCAGAGGTGCCAGTTCACCTCCTGGACAATGCCGAGGTGCCCTTAAGCAAGGCACAGAACCCCTAACTGCTTGGAGCACCTGACTATGTGGCAGCTGCATCATTCCACAACGATTAATGCATGTTTATAGGTCCTGTGTGCACATGTGTGTGTATTTCGGGCCTATGTGTGTGCGTAATGAAAAAATGACAATGAAGTGAAAAAAATTAATTTCCCCAAGAGGGATTAATAAAGTAATTCTTCTTCTTCTTCTTAATATACTCCCTTGTAAAGAACAATATTATTTAAGTTGTCGTTTTCCCTCCATTTTTAGACTTGCTATTTTGTGTTAATAGTTAAGGTTGGTAACGTTGAAGAAACTAGCAAGAGTAAGCTAGATTTTGAAAGTATCCAACTGCCCCATCCACCACAACGGGCTTATTATAGGCCTGCGACCAGCCACAGGTTTTTGTCAGAGCATTTGATTTACTGATTGCTGTTGGGATGTAAAGACAATTTTAACAAATATAACAAAAAGTGCTTCTAAAATACACTGCCTACCCTACCTTTAAATGTGACCAACAGAAGCAAACCACTGAAATTACTCTGGCTGATAAAATGACTTCTCATTTTGATTCTGACTTTCATTCTAATGTGACTCATCTTTACACGCTTGTTTGGACTGATTCCTCACCACTGACTAACAAATTCTATACCAAAGACTGCAGCGTGTGATATTATCAGTTTTTGACTAAATACAGTAAATGATGAATAAGACACTGTTCAGTGCATGACAGTAGCTAACTCTTAAGGGACTGTTGCTTGTTCACGACTCTTGCGCTGTGGGATAATTTGACTCCTCTAGAGATTTTGGACTTCACTACAAAATGGTGAACACGCTCTATAATGGACTACTTAGTGAATAGTAATAATTCTGTACGCAACCCGACTCTGGTGCTGTACTCAATATTACATACGAGTGGAAGCTCAGAGGTCCATGCTGGGACATGTCTGTGTGTCACTGGGCTGGAGCGCATCAGTCCTGCCCAGAATGACTGCCAAAGTCCACAAAAGACTTCCTCAAAATGAGAATAGTTTCATCTCGAAAAAAAATGACATTGCATCATTTATTTTTACAGAGAAAGAAATTGTACCCAATGTGATAGCTTCAGTTTTTCATCGCCTTGAAATGACGCAGATGTACACGAAACAGTGACCAGTTTGCATTGAATTTGCTGATTGATTCATGACTTTTTTCTTTGTTAAGGCTTTAATAAATGTTCTGATAAAAGACATTGTGGAATGAGGATGACCTCAGGCCTGTGAGGGATTCCTAACCCCGTGATCAGATAATCAGGATTAACCATGACTTTTATAAATGAAACACTATGATGAAAGTGCTCCCGGTTGGTAAGATGTTGGTCACTTCATGGAAACCCCTGTAAATCAGCAGGTCATTCATTCAGATGAAGCGAGAGAAGGGAAAAGGAAAAACGTAAGAAAGTGACTAACCGGAGGGACCACTTCTGCTTTTACAGGCCTTAAGTATCGATGTCTCCAGACGTCTGTCAGTTCATCGAGCTCTCTGGAGAGGAAGGGAGAAGAAAGACCAACAGAGATTTATATTTTATTCAGTATTTATACATTTAATTTTATATTTATCATCCTTTGTTGAAAATGGTTAACTGTGGAAGCCTGTTGAAGAGTGCGCTGGTCGTCCTTGCCCTGGTGGCTGTGGTTCAGCCTGGATCAGCACGTAAGATTACGATTTAGATAAACAAGCTACAAGATCTTACAGTTGGCTTTTCCTCCTGTGAGCCATTTATTTTTTTTAGTTTTATGAATTAACTCTTATCTGTTTCCATCCATCTTTAGCTGAAAAGCTGGCATCCTGCTGTAAGACAGTCAGCAATCAGAAGATAACCGAACCAATCTTAGGATACTTGGTCCAGACAGCTACCCCTTCATGTGTCCGAGCTGTCATGTAAGTAAGAACAGCAATGCTGTATTTATAAAGACCCATCTCAGCCTCTACTACCCATTTTACTGCTACTGCTTAAATTTTTACTTTGAATTAAACTGATTATACTTTAAGAGAAAGAGCCTGGAAAGTACTAATTTTGCATTTGTTTGTCATTCCTGCAGCTTTCAAACAGAGACCGGCCTTTTCTGCAGTCAAGTGACCGCTCCCTGGGTTCGCCGCAAGATTGTTGCATTTGAGTGAGTTTATTAATACCATTAATTTACACACATGCTTACTTGGACTCGTCTACATTCATTCATTCATTCATTCATTCAATCCCAAACTTATGGTCTCATATATTTGTCTTTTATTATCTTTCTCACAGGAGAGCAAAAGCTCTGGCCACTCCTTCGTCTGTGGTTCCCTCGTCTACCGTCTCCCTCCTCTCCATCATCACATCCACTGCCTCCCCCTCTTCATCCTCCATATAGCCAAATAGCACTTGAAGAACATAATTAATGTTAAATTATTATTTTATATTGAATATTTAGTTTCTTTCAATGCCTCCTTCTCTCAGTGAGCGAAATTATTTATTAGTTTATTTGAATTGACCAGTGATAGGAGTATTCATGTATTTATTACCAAGTGTATTTATCGATGTTTACAAGTTACTGTTCACAACTTTATGATGAGTGCAATTTTTTTATTATTACTATGCATCTTGGATTATAAAGTCAACTCTTAAATTTATGAAATTGTTCTGAGAAAATGTTTTAAACTATTTATTTATTGAAAAGCTTGTGCTAACTGTTCAGTTAAAGGAAATGTTGTTTCATCATGAAAACACTGGTCAGAAATAAATATTGCACATGTGATCCTGCATCCGGTGTTTATCTGATTATCTTCACCTTATCTGACTTCTTTTTAACATGCAAAACCAAGAAGCTACAAGGGCTCCAGAGTTTTATTTAGATAGGGATCAAACAGGAAACATGCCATGTGGCAGCTGTGGTTACTGGTTGGAACATTATCATCTTCAAACATGTCAATGCACAAAAAAAAAGCTCTGATTTTCATTTTATCGCCACTCAATCTTGTTATTCATTTCCCATTTTGGTTTTCCTCTCCTGAAAATTCACACAGACATGGTTTTGGTACAAATGAGTCTATGCCAAATTAAGCAGCAAACGTCTGCCACCTCTGACTCTCTCTGAGCACATATTTTGTGTCAATAGAGTCAAGGTTTTTAGGATTGATTTTAAAGTTCTTTTACTTGTTTACAAGGCTCTTAATGGTTTGGGACCGGCCTACATTACTAATTCTTTGTCGTTTTATAATCCTTCACAGACTCTTAGATCCTCTGCTGCCCGTTTTTTAAAATACAAACTATCACACAAATAAGAAAATCGGCACCAAAATTATGGAATTCCCTACCCAAGGCTATAAGAGAGGCAAGCTCTGTGAACATTTTTAAACGACAACTGAAAACTTATTTATTCAGCATTGCTTTTAACTAACTGTCACTCCTCCTTGGTTCTATTCTTATCTTGTACATATTTTATTGTTCTTATGCCTTTCTTTATTTTATTTCCATTTTTTTTGTTATTCATTTGATTGCTTCGTTTTATTGCGCAGTATTTGCACTTGTTCTAATCTGCTTGTTTTTTATGTATTCTCTTGTTTCTTTGCTTCATTTTAAAGCCCTTTGAGCTACACCCCCTGTATGAAAGGTGCTATATAAATAAAGCTTTATTATTATTATTACTATTATTATTATTATTATTATTATTATTATTANTCACCACTGCTGGTTTTCCTTTTGTAGTCTGTGATAGTTCCTAGTCCAGACCACATGCTCCTGGGGTTGGGGTCCTGGTAGTTGGACTCCACTTTGTCCCTGTATTGTTTCTCGGTGCAAATAATTGCTCTCCGGAGCATGTACCTGGATTTCCTGTTTCGTCCAAATCAGCAGAGTTGTACGAGTCAGTCCATTCTTTTTTTTAAGAGATTTAGGAATTTCATTGCCAACGACTGCTTCCTGTAATTGTTGAGCATATGACAATAGAGATCTTGAATCTTGAATCTTTAAGTTTGGCACAGACTTCCCCGTTATCCCAGGGCTTCTGATTCGGGAACGTTCATACAGAAGTCCTCAGTACAACTTAATCGATACATTTGCCGATGTAGCCAATGACCATGTCCGTGTATGAGTCGGTGTTGTTGTCCTGAAACACATACCACTCCATAGTGCTAAAGCGGTGACATAGGGCCGAGTCTGATTGGGCAGACCAGAGCTGAATGGTCATCTGTGTACACGTCTTGCTTGAGTTTTTGTCCATAGGCAGGCAGGAGTAGAACTGAGACGTGATCTGAGGAAGGGCTTTATATCCTTCCCGGAAGGGAGTGTAAAAATGGTTGAGTGTGTTACCACTGCACGTTGGACAGCTGATATGCTGGTGATATCTCAGCAGGACTTTCCTCAGGAGGGCGCTGTTAAAATTCCCGGCCACAATAAAAGCAGCCTCCGGCCATGAGGTTTTGATCTATCGATAACTCCATACAGCTCGTCCATGACTTGGTTGGTGTCAGTGTCAGCTTGTCTTGGAATGTACACTGCTGTGAGAACAACAGATGTAAACTTCCTTGGGAGGACGGCGTCCGATCACAAGATGCTCTGGGTTAGGAGAATAGCCTGTAGAAATGATCTCCACATCTGAGCACCACTGGTTGTTGACCATGAAGCAGACACTTCCTCCCCTGCTTTTTCCCCGATTCTATTGTCCGGTCCTGGCGGTGAATGTGTCACATTGAAAAGCCATCCTGCTCCTGAGTTCATCCAGCTTATTATCCTTTGACTGGACATTTGTCAGAAGAATACTCGATAGAGGAGGCCAGCTTGCACACTTCCTCAGCGTGGTCCGCGACCCTCGTTTCCTTTGTCGCCTCCATTTTCCAGGTGAGGCAACAGGTAACCCAAGCCATGGATATTCCTTATTGTTTGTTGATCGTGGTAAGAACGTGTTGTCCACCAACGATCTGATGTTCAAAAGCTGTTCTCCATCATATTGTATGGTATGATAGGGTTCATTACACTCATCATAGGGTTCTCTTGGGTGGCACACATGATGTGAAAAGACAAAATAAATAAGAAATAAAAAAATAAAATAAGAAAAACAAAGTTGAGAAGGAGCTTGAGACACGCTGGCAGCCCTCGGCGCCATCTTGAGAATATCATATCATAAATGTGGTAAACATGGCTAATGGCAATTTCTAGACTGCTATGTTGTGTTGTGACCCTCTATCAAATGACAATTGGATGATTATGAAATCGGCTGATGGCTTATACAGGTTTGGAGGCTTAAAGGGACAGTTCGAATTACAGAATACGGAAGTTCTACGGTTCAGAAAATGTAGTGCCAAAGGAAAGGGCTGTCTGACGGCAAGGTAAAACGGTGAAAATGTTGTAAATACAGCGTACACTTAAACTGATATTGATTTTTTTAAATGGGCCTTTTTTTAGGTGGCTAAAATATGTTCTACTGCTGGCCCCGTCCACAGCAGTACATTGCTTAGCATGCCGGTACTCCGGGCTGCTTCTCCAAACTGGGAGTGCACTGACTATGGATAAGTACCTCATACAACCCCACTTCAAAAAAGCCAAACTATCCTTTTAAAAGCGTTAGTATGCTTCAAATACAGTGCTCGTCTGATGGTGAAACAGTGTGTGATTCGCCCAGCATTTGAACTCCTTCCGTCACTTTTCACGTGTACAACCAAGTTTCTTGCCCCTCTCTATGACAGCAGGCTTTTCACCCCATCTTCAAAGTGTGGCTATTTGAACCAGGTATAAACATTTTTGTCTTTAGATGTGGTGGGACAACACTTTGTATTAACTAGTTTGTTTCAAGCATACTTTGGCCTTAACTTCAAAAGACCAAGCGCAGTATCCGATCACATTTATCAAAATGATCTACCCACTCAACCCAACTCTATATTAGATGATGGCTGTAGTGGCCTATTTTGTTGCTTGTCAAACAAAGAAGAAAAGAAAGAAGAAATTTAGCCATTTCCTGTTGCTTTGGTGTTTCAGTGTGGGCAGTAAGCTTGTCAGAACGTTGTTTGACACTCAAATTACCCATTCAAGTTCATGCACATTAATGTGGACATGGCATGGGACTCCCTACATAGCAGTGGAATTGATGAAGCACTTGCATGACCACAAAAGCCCAGTAAGCACTGATTTTGTGATTTCAAGGACCAAAACACACATGGTATCAAGTCCTGCCCAGAATGATTGACACATCTTTTTGACATAAAAGCCACAAAAGTGACATAACTACAGAATGGTGAACACGCTCTATAATGGACTACTTAGTGAATAGTAATAATTCTGTACGCAACCCGACTCTGGTGCTGTACTCTATATTACATACGAGTGGAAGCTCAGAGGTCCATGTTGTGACATGTCCGTGTGTCACTGGGCTGGAGCACATCAGTCCTGCCCAGAGTGACTGCCAAAGTCCTTATGATATAAAAGCCACAAAAGACTTCCTCAAAATGAGAATAGTTTCATCTTGAAAAAATTGACATTTCATCATTTATTTTTACAGAGAAAGAAATTGTACCCAATGTGATAGCTTCAGTTTTTCATCGCCTTGAAATGACGCAGATGTACACGAAACAGTGACCAGTTTGCATTGAATTTGCTGATTGATTCAT
>NTHP01000057.1:333200-343946 GCA_003416845.1 Oplegnathus fasciatus
TCTAACATGTCGATGCAGAGGAAAAAGAGCTCTGATTTTCATTCTTATCATCACTCAATCTTGTTATTCATTTTCGATTTTGGTCTTCCATTCACACTAAGCAGCGGTTTTCCTCCCCCAAAAATTCACACATACACACACACACACACACACACACACACACACACACACACACAGACATGGGTTTGGTGCAAATGAGTCTATGCCAAATTAAGAAGCAATGCTTGTGTGTTGTGACCCTCTGTGTGAGTGAATTGTCCAATGGCTTTATAGAGGTCTGGAGGCTTAAAAACGTTAGTATGCTTAAAAATAAAGTGCTTGTCGGATTGTCAAACAGTGTCTGAACCCCCCTGGATCTGAACTTCTTCCACCACTTTTGATGAACAACCAAGTGCAACACCTTGCCTTTGAAGAGAGACTGTCCAAAAGTGTGCACAATTATCCATATTTGTACAATTTATCACATCTCACCCCTCTCTATGACAGCAGGCTTTTCACCCCGCCTTCAAGTGTGGCCGTTTGGAACAGGTATAAATACTTCAGTCTTTAGATGTGGCCAGACAACACTTTGTATTAACTTGAAAAGACCAAGGGCAGAATCCGATCGTATCTGTCAAAGTGATCTACCCACTCAACCCAACTCTATATCAGATGATGGCTGTAGTGGCCTATTTTGTTGCATGTCAAACAAAAGGAGAAAAGAAAGAAGATATTTAGCCATTTTCCTGTTGCTTTGGTGTTTCGGTGTGGGCTGTAAGCTCGTCAGAACCCTGTTTGACGCTCAAATGATGTTTCCGGTTCATGTACAGTCATGTGAACATGGCATAGGACTCCCTATATGGCAGCAGAATTGATGCATGACTGCAAAAGCAGAGAAAGCACTGATTTGGTGATTTCAAGGACCAAAACATGTCTAGATGTCTAGTTTAGCACATTATGGCTGAAGCAGGTCAAGTAGGTCAAAACTACATGTTGAAATAAAGTCTTTGAAAGTCTAAAAAAAATTTCACCTGTCAACCGAAACTTAGCCAATTTTAACCTAGACATCTATACATTTACATTTTGACCTGCAAATTACCAGGTAAGTTTTTACGCGGATGTTTTCAAGACCAGCAAGCCCAGCTTCCTTTGAATTTCAAATGTATACATATCTAGTGGGATGACTGAGAATCTTCACTGACATATTGCACCTTCACCTCTGTTTTATCATGATGACATCACATTACCTCCCTCTTCATTCATCAGCATCATCCTACACGTACACTCTCTGTATGACTTGCTGTCCAGTGGTGGGTGTTTCACCATTTCTTTGCAATACAGGGTTGCTACGCATTTTCCATTGCAAAATTCCTTCCTTTTCCATACTCAAATTTCCAAACTTTTTCAGACCATATTTAACATCTGAGTACAAATAGATAGATGATTATTATGTAAATAAATGGTTTAAATGGAATAAATAATATTATATTATTGTTCCCCCCCATATTTTTTAGTTTCTTTTATAAATAAGAACCGAAAATAAATTGAAAAGTTTAATAATTTAATTTAAAAATTTTCACAGTGTGCAGCCTACACAGAAAGGATAGTTTGTTTACTTTTCTGATAACTACATTACTCCATAACTCATAAATGTTCAGAGAAGCTTAATATTTGGTTATTTGTGATGACATATATATTAGGGTTTAATCCCAGGAAACGGGATTCCTGGGAATACCCATCCAAACCCGAGAAATATAATAACGGGTTTGATTTAGAGCCTATTGAAACAGGCCCTATATTTAGAAAATATGTAGGCGTACAGTTTACTTTCTTAAAACATATGCAGCAGCTGCGTGTGTGTGAAAGCTTATTAATAAACAGAAAGCGCCGTGAAGTCAATGCGCCATGACCATTAATGCAGTTAGTTGTTTATGACTATAACTTCCTTTCGGCCCACCGCATTCATCTGTTATAGGCTCTACCATCATCTTGGCCAACACAACATGATGTTTGCCACCAGTTTTGCGTGGAAATACTTGAAAAGAAGTGTGTGCTCTGTGAACGAGTGATCAAATGTGCCGGAGGTTCAACAAGTGGTTTGCTGCAAACGCTAACAGAATATGCTTTATAGAATGACTTTAAAAACGGCAAATGACTTGCTTTAACAAATTTCATTTGTTTGTAAAATGAAGAATTGTCCAATATCACTTCCATGATGCGGCTGTTCTCAGCACACAGATCACAGGCAATGAACTTGGCATTTCATATTCATAATTCCATAATTTGGTCGCAGATGTCCAGATTTGGTGCAGTTATAAAGGCACTTGGGGCAGAGCTGTTTTGCAGGCTGTGATGTACAGGCGTAGAGGCAGCTCTGTGTAGGAGTGTGAGTTCAGTCGCACGCCATACTTCTTGCCTTGCCTTCGACGACATCCAGCTAAAATTCTGAATTTTATATTTTAGAAAACAGAATAGGGGCAATAGTCTGGAAACACAAATATTTTTCCATACTCTTTGTTCTTTTTCCCATACTTATCCAGACCTGGAAATTACTAAAATCAAACTCCATACTGTGTACTAGGAACCCTGGTAATAAATGCTGACATCAGTTTGCTGAGTCACAGCCGAAGCATTTCTTTTCTCTGTGTTGTAAATCACACGATTCCTGAGGCTCAAACCAGGAAGTGACAAGTTGCTGCGTCTTTTCATCTGAGTGAGGCCTTGGGGGTAAATTTTCCAGTCAGCCTAGCAAGGTGGCAGCGGGGAGAGAGGGGTGAGTGTGGTTACCACCCACAAACACAGATTGACCTTTTTCATTCATTAACCATGTCACACTTTTGCTGCTAGTCGCTGAGTGATTCTGGTGATGCAGAATCAGCAGCAGCCTGGTCTGAAAGGGCCTTCAGTCTTATTCCAGTCTTCAAAGGGGATACCAGCAGCATTCAGGGTCATGCTCTCCTTTCCAGTTATCATTTGAGCTTGTTTTCCTTATACAGAAGAAGCTGAAGAGCTAAAAAAGTCCATCACAGTATATTCAAGGCTGTAGCTGCTTCAGCACTCAAGTCTCCAGTTGTTGTTTTTTTCTCAAATTTATCTCAGTCTTGATGAATTTCTTTCTTCGTTCACTTGGCTGGAACTGTCTCGTGAGTTTTTGTCTTATTGCCAGCTGTTCTGATTTTGCCTCATTACTTTATTAACATAATTTAATGTTTTGTAAATCGAACTTTGTGTCCATTCTGAACTTTCTAATATATTTGTATGGTAGGTTTAGAATAATAGCAGATTTTAGAGTGCTTACTGCTAAACAACAGGAGTGCACCACCAGTTATTTCCTGGTTCAAGTTCGACCAAGTTCATCCAAATCATAAAAAAGCATAACATATTTTGCAACTTATCTCTTGTAGTACCTGCCATGTAGATACATTCGTTTTGGTTTGCCAGAGTTTTGAGATATGCATGATTGAAACTGTCACACAACCACCAATAAAATCGGATTATTTAGAGTAACTGGGACAGCAGCAGTGACGGTTAAAACGTTGTGTTTGATGCTGATTATACAGCAAAATGAAAACATGTCAACAAGTCTTTATTTATACGAGTGTTTGTGTCACTCAGGAGTGTGAGGGAAACTTACCTGGCATGATCATCTTCCATAAATTCAATGCACTGAAAAAATGATTGGCTGTAGTTGTAACAACAACACATACAGTTTCATCAGTTCCTCATAACTTCTGTTTCGTTTTAGTTTTCACGAGCAAACAGCTTAATATAAACTCAGGATCATTTCGTTTCATGGCTTCATTATCTAGTACTTTGCAGGTTTAGGACATCGGTTGATTAAATATAATTAATTAAGCAGGAAAACTCATGAATGAATGTTTTGTTTCTCAAAGCTACTTCGTCCCTGCACATTTCACTTCACTCTTTAAGTGGACTTTAAAGTACTGAACAGTTGAACATATCACAGTACTGCAGAATGTGAGACACTGAGTTGAGATGATTTAAGAGGAACTGTGAGACATGTGGAATCCTTTCATTCAAACTTGCCATCATACCTGTTAGAATTACTTCCAGTGAAGCTGTGACTAATTACAGCCTTTGTGCAGTACCTGTTTTTTTCAATCACTAAAGAAAAACTGAAAATAAAATGGAAAACAAAAATGTCTGCTGTCTAAATCTAGTACTCATGACGGTGCAAAACAGGTAGCATCAGCAGCCACGCTGTGCATCTTTTTCACACTTCGTGTTTGCCTTTGTGTACTTAAGTATGCTATAAGTATGAGTGTGTGCAAACGTGTCAGGCTGTTTCTCAGAAAGATGTTATAGAGATGTTGGTGGTTTGCACAGACAGCTAAAAAGATTCTCTGATGAGGGGCGGAGGTGTGATAGTACCATGACCACAAAAACACACACAAAAAAACATACAGAAGCACGTCGTCAGTACTTCCTTCAAACAAACCAAACCCCCCCAAATAATTCTGCACTTACCAATAAATATCCAAATGTGCATCAGCTTGTGTAGTTGCAGCCTGATCCGTCAACCCGTCCACCAGCCGGTCCGTTGTTCAAGATGTCCCTCAGGATCCTGTCCATCACCGTCCTCCTGCTCTCATTGTGTCTGTGCTTCCAGTCCTCTGAAGGCAACCGTAAGTACCAAATAATTACCACAACACACCATACTGAGCCAATGATTACTTCAGTCAAACAGATATTAAAATATCTTGGATGCATGGCATCTTCTGTACGTAGTGAGTGTATTTGTCTTTCATGTCCATCTTGTTTCATGTTGCTCTGCATTGCCTCTGTGTGTGGTGTGTTTAATATCATTTGTGCAATTAGTGTCCTGTGTACTTGTTGTAGTCTGGATAGGTGAATTTTTTGGGATCTTGTTGTTTATCACGAACTTCTTGTGTTTTAAGTAAGTATATATTACTTGTTTGTTGTTTGTTCTACAGAGGATGAGGTAGCATCAGATGATTTATTTTCCCTTTTTCATAACATATTGCATAGTTACATTTTGGAAGAAGGTTAAAAGATAATTAAATATTAATTTATTTTCCAAGAAATTTTACAATTTAAAGTTGTAATCTCGAAGATTTTCATTTCGTTGTCTTTCACGGCACCTATGGCAGTAATGGGTAATTGCAGGTGTGTTTTTGGAACTCCCTTAAGTTTCAGCTTCCTCGTCTGTAGTCATCGACCTTTTCCTTGTTTGTTTGGCCATAGTAACCGTTTACTCACAACTCTGTCAGAGACCGGAAAAAACAGTCCGCCGCTTCACACACAGGTGAGCTGAAGAGTGAGTCTGTTGTGTTAAAAGCCTCGTTAAAAGCCTAACTGTGCACCGCTTGTGATTTTTCCCGGGAAAGTCGCTCCCGACACCCGGGTCGTAATACTGCAGATGCAAGAGACTTAACAGACATTTATTTAAATGAAAATCTTCGAGATCATATCTTTAAGATATCAGTTAGAGGTCATTTAATGGACTCTGGATACATTTAATTGATTATTTTGCATTAATTACCTTGTAAACAAGCACAAAAGGCATTTAAAAACCCTGAATTACACGGGCCTCCATGAATCAACCCATGAGTAAATTCCTTATTCAGGCTTAATGAATCAATATTGACTTAATAGAGGAATTAATGGACAAAGTAATGTGTTTTCTTTCATAGTTTTCCCTATTTGAACAAGCAAGAAGTCCAGCTTACTGTTTATTCTCTCTTTATCACATAACAATATTCTAAATAATGTGAAAGTAATTAATCAACATCTCGCATTGTTTTTTCATCCAACATTGTTGTCCTGGTCGAATACTGCGTAGAAGGAGTGTATCTTGAAGAATTACACACTTAATTAATCACATAGATTTGTTTAAACTCACTATATTCTAATGTATCATCAAAATAACTTTTACTTTATGCACAGTGTAAAAAGGCTTACAGAGTGATTCACAGAATCAACCTGCCCTCACCGTATCAGGACATTTCGATGGCTGACTTGTGTTCAAAATCTCGTAATTTAGTTTCTTCCTTCTAATGGGACTTTCTGCTTTAAATTAATTTGCTTAGGCGAAATACATATTTATCAATCTCCCATGTCCTCTCTGTCCTTCTCAGGGCGCTTCGCTGGCAAAAGGTTTCCACATCCATGCTGCAATGAGGTCTCCACTGCTAATATCAGCAGTGACGTGACTGGGGACACATATCGTAAACAATCTGCCAAACCTCCCTGCGTGGAGGCTATAATGTAAGTTTATACGTGTTGTCCAGCACGCAAACATACACACACAGAATCTCCATCATTTTCTTTTTCTTTTTTTTCAGTCTCACCACACAACGCGGACTGGTCTGTGTTGATCCCAATAGTCAATGGGTCAAAAACCGTAAGTTGTACCAACACACACACAGAGTACATACAACAGTATCTGCACAGAAACACTGACGTTTTCTCGCTTTCTGCTCTTTAGTCACTGCCAATATGACGAAGCTGTGAAGCGTCGCCGCCTGTCGGAGCAAAACATTTTCCCGCTGCTGTTTGAAAACCCCACAAGAGCAACGTATATACGCTCATACAGCATCAACTGTAATAACCCCTGAACGCACCATACCTCGATGCTTGCAACAGAGCTCAAACATATATAAAAAGTATAATGTGAAGCAATAAATACATTTTGTATTCAAAACTATCTGTGTTTGTTTTCTGAGTTCAATTCATAACGAGACATTTTGTCGATCGCGGTCTTCTTAAAGATCATGTCACGTTGCTTAGCTTCTTATATCAAGCCCAACCCTTGAAGAGAACTGCTATCATGACTACGAAAGACACAAATAAAGAGGATATAGATATGCAGTGTTTCCCACAGGTGGAGAATTTACTTGTGGTGGTGGGTGGCGCTGTGTGTGATGGCACGGCATGAGACAGCGCGGCGTGAGATGTGTAACGTTAACACATTAAATATCACAAGGCATTCTTCTGTAGGCATCCAATACACAAACTACTGAGTGTGGTGTTTTTATTATCGAGTTAGGAGTTAACTTATAAAAGTTCCAATTGCCAATTTGAAATCCAAAAAGGGGAAAATCACACGGGTTTACGTTTTTTTAATTCACACGAAAAACGGAAAAACAAACAAACAAGCAGCTTTGGACGGAGGGCACACGGACCATCAGATCCATGGAAAAGAGACGGTAAACTGGTTTAAGGGTTTAAAATTCATGGTTAGAGTTAGGGTAAAAATATCAGGGTTAGGCCAATCAGAGGCACAGAGGCAGAGAAGAGGCGGGACATTTCTTCTTGACTGCTCTGTGCTCTTTGATCGCTGCCTGTATGAGCCGTTTTGATTCTGTTTGCCTGATTGGCCTGCCCGCATGTTGACAACTTTCATCCTGAATCCAGTAAAATACCTTTTTCCTACCTGCTGAGTCTTTGTGTCTGCTTTTGGGCCTACACTTTATAAACCAGAAGTGTGTTAATGTTCATGTGCTTGTATGATGATTAGAGTAATTCATGATCTCAAGGTAATAAACAGGTCACTGTTTATGTTTCAAGTCTCATTGTGCAAAACATACATTTGAGTATTTTTTGCCAATGAGTATTTGCTGTAACTTTGTAAGCCGTTACTTACTGTACTAATGGGAGGAATGACCTGCCCTCGGGTACAATCCTAAAACAACCAGATTTATAAATCTGTTTCATTGGTAAAATTAATTAAAAAAAACTAAATATAAAATACTTGACAACATGCAGGCCTGCGTCACTACTGCGCCTGTAAAACTATGTTGGCCCCCCATTGACCAATACCGAAAAAAACTGGTTGAACCTAAATGCAAACATCTGTCCTAAACAATAACATGTAAAATGTATTCCCTCTCTCTCTCTCTCTCTATATATATATATATATATATATCTTTCTCCAAGACAATTAAAAATTTGCAGTGTAAAAGCACAACAGGCTTTGTACTCCAGATTTGTTTCCTTCTCTCTGCTCTCTAGTCATTTCAAATACTTCACACTGTGTGTAATAATGTTCTTTCATTACTCAGACCTAATCCTTGAAATGTACTTCCGTCTCAACTGACGAAGACACCATAAAAAAGATGAGGATATGACAAAGCAGCTTGTACAAGAACAGATTTTGATGAGTTAGTTTCCTTGAGGAAGTGACTTGTATTTCTGACAAGTCAATGACCAAGAACAGACGTAACGTGATGAAGCAAAATTAACAAAAAGCCAAAATCAATGAAATATGGTTAAAACTGATGTTTTGTTCTGGTTTTCATTTTAGTCTGTGGAATTTTTTAAGCAAATCAGTGCTTCTGAAGGGGGGAAATGAGCCATCACTTTTGTGCCAACTGTGAGTATAAAGCACCAAGAAATATAAATCAAGTGTTGTTATCTCTCAATGTAATTATGTCTCAGTAAAGTAGCCTTCCTGTCATCCGCCAGCGGCCCACGATGTTGGCTTTAAAAGTTCTTTGTTTGTTCTCGAAGCTTCTGCAGAAGTTCCTTCGCTGCTGCGCCACAGTTCGATAAAACTTCGATAAAAATCCAGAAAAATGTGTCATAATGTTATTGAATTTTTTGGGAGTGGAACATCACATTAAGTTTTAGGGAACCCTGTATATCCATGTTAGGGTGATAATGTTTAAACTTTTACCTGGACTTTAGTGCCATCTAGTGGCTATTACAGGTGTGAACAAACTGTGAAAAACAAAACAGGGATGCTCCCTATGTTTACACACTTAGTTGTCAGTTTATTAGGTACACCTGGCTAAAATTAACGCAGTCTAACACAACAGCCCTGCAATGAATCCTCCTTCATGAAGGTTATAAAGTTCAGTTTTTGTTAAAACTTTTTTAAAAAGGTGTTGATTCAACTTTATGGTCATTTTGGAGGTTAGTGTTGCGTTATTATACTGACAGGTGTTTCTATTATTTTGGACACCCTATTTTTATCCATGAAAATATGAACAATAAATTATGACTGACCGTATCAGCCTAGTTTGACCTTTGACATGATGAGCAGGAGACCAACTGTGCATCTTGGTGTGGGGTCATCGACCTGAGAGCAAAGAAAATAATCACCTCAGATTTCTACAGTCATACTGTAAGTTCAGTCATACAGAGCACACACGTGGTGGTAGGCAATAAGTCCTGCTGTGTGTAACACTGGTCCTGCAGAGGGAAAGAAATTAAAATGGCATGAGAGCAGAGAGAAGGTGAGGTGTCAGATAATCTAAATCATAAACTCACTCTCTTGGTCTAACCTTGAACAAGTACATTTTTGTGTATCTTTGCCTTGTAGAGTGGATATGAACCTCTCTCTGAGTTTAGGTAAGTTACTTATTAACCTTGTCTCTTTATCCAGTAAGCTTTCACAGAGATGACTGATGTCAAACCAGTATATCCAGTACATTTTCTGCGATGGTAACATTCTCATACTGGGAAAAAATAGCATAAAAGAAAAAAACAAACTCATCTGATAACAGGTAAAAAATAATTAGACATCAAAAACAACTATGAAGACAGAAAACGAACCACTAACATTAACTGTACTTCTGTAACCAGACTATAAGTTATTGTTTTACAGAGGAAAGCAGCTGTAGTCAGTTTGGATTTACAACTATTACAATGGATTCCAATAGTGACCAATGGTGGGAAAAATGTACATTAATGTTCAGTAACACTCAAATGTTTGCCAGGATATGTCTAAATATGCAGCTTCCAATTGTCGCTATTGACAAATGTATCCCAAATTACCCACCTCTAGACTTTTTAGAAACAGAACAGCTGAAATTAAATTAAACTGTAGTTTAGCTACTGCTTTCCCCATGTCTGCACCATCAGGAGGAGGCTACCCCTCAATATCTAGGAATTTAATTATTATCTAGCATGTCAAAGCTGCATAAACACTCAGCAATATCTGCAAGTTGGGCACCTTAACTTAGATCGTTTGTGTGAATTTAATCATTGTGATGCTGCTTCCCTTACACTCAGTACGACCGAGAATCTGAAGCAAACTGTACCTCATCTGGAGGTGACATGAAGGACGTAAAGATGGAGGGAAGATCAAGAGAGAGGAGAACAGATACCACAGGAGGAATACTGAAAGAGCACAGATTGATAGAGGGGTGGAAGGAGGAGGAGGAGGAGGGATGGCTGAAAAAGCAGACGGTGGCTTTCAGGAGGCTAATTGAAAAGATGGAGGTGAAGGAGAAGAGGAGGACACGAGGACATCTGTCTGTTTATTGTTTCTGGTGGGTGGATGATCCTCAGTGTGTGTGAGCTCTTGTACTTGTAACTTAAATTGAGTTTTAGTCCTTTAGATGGAGGACATCAGAAAGTGACGACATTTCACGCAGCCCTCACTTCTCTAAAGGGCTATCTGAGAGTCTAGATTTGGTTTTGGGGTTAAAGTTGGACTTTGGTGCAGGTAAAAGTCAGCATAAGGGTTGGGGTTAGACTTTTAGTTGTGACAGCTAAGGTTAGGCATCTTGGGAATATGTTTTAGGGCTGGGCGATAAAACAATCTCGGTGGGCCCATGTTAGTCCGCCCACAAGTTTCATCCAGTGTCCATTTGAAATGTTTGCTGCCCTGTCAAAGGAATGTGATAGTAGTCACAGCTTTTAGTTTTATTTACATTATTTTAATAAGTTACAAGGTAAGCTAACTGGTATTGTTTTGTTAAGGCAGATAAAGCACGTTTGCACAGTTCACTGTTTACATTATGTTATTCTATTTTAATAATAAACTATATTCTAAAG
>NTHP01000057.1:344472-368363 GCA_003416845.1 Oplegnathus fasciatus
CTCCCTGGTTGAATACTAAGAATCAAAACCCCAGTATTTCCTGACAAGATTGTTTTAACTATGTACCATAGTCCAACTATGAAATGCCATTTTTTACGATAAAATAACTGGCCCAACTTTCCAGCTGCAGCAGCTTCTTCCGAATACTTTTCATGCGGAAATGACAACTTACTTAAAATATTCTTTAGAATGAATATGAACAAAGCAGAAGACAAAATCAGTAAATGAAAATTCAGGCAGTTCACCATTTGGCTCAATCAGACATGCAGGTCGAGGGATCAGAGATAACGGGTATCACGACGGCGGTTATCAACTTTCCTTGTTAACCAGGTTTTCGTCATCAGGCTCTGTGCACGTTCCCATAAAAGGGGGCGTTTGGCGTCATTTGACTCTTCTTCTGCACAAAATGGGCCAATAGCGTGCCGCCTACTTCAGTCAATAGCAACAGGTTGTTATAATGGAGAGCTCTGAAGAATATAACAAAAAATATGCAAATAAGGTGAGAGAGGAGTGCTGGCAGAAAATTGCTAATCGTGTAAATTTGTAAGTTAATATATTTATTTTGCCTCTCAGTGCCTCCCGTTTATTTCTAACGTGACAGCTGCACATTGTCGAGCTCTGAAACTTTAAACTTCACACNNCTGACACTGTCCCCTCACGAAGGAGACGTGGAAACCACTTTATTGGCCAAATCAAAGTAAAATTAATTTTATTGATCGAATATTATGTGTGATAAATACCAATAGACTCATCAGTGTTTTATTAGCTGCGGTACCAGCAGTGTAAAACAGACTTGGCAGCAAATCTGGACTAAGCATAAAACCATAATCCAAAGTGGTCTGTAGCTGCTGTGCCTTCATCATTCTTTTCTTTGGATGATCTGCTGTGTAAAATTTATTATTTTAAGTGTTAATATAACCTGATTAGTGAAAGGGAGACACTTTTTATAGCTGATTTAAATCCAAAACTCTGAACATAACTTCCTCCGGAGCGGGTTAGGTGTGCAGCACAAGTTGCCATGGTGATCTAGCCAGGTTAAAAGAGAGCCGCCTTCATGACACTGCAAACTCTTTAGGCTCAACGTACCTCGCTGACCCATTAATCTCGCTTCGTCGTACACCCCTCAGGTGCACAACTCACAAGTAAATGTTCAAAAACAATGCACCCATGTCTCAACCCATCAGCTGCACACAGTAATAATTTCAGGTCAAGACTGTAAAGATGCTGACGGGAGGATATTCTGAAAAACAATCACTCTGTATGGTCGGCAGTGTGTCTTATTCCAGCTCAAAGATTACTACATTTAAGAGAAATAGCTAAATTAAAACTATTACCACCAAATCTAACACATAAAAGAAAGAAAAACATCAGAACATTAATATAATTCGGACTAATTACCTGCAGCTCTGTGTTTAAAATCAAAGTTCATTCGTGGCAGAAATAAAGACAGCAGAATGATTTAAAACTCATTTTAAAACCCTTTAAAACCCTTTAAAACCCACTTCTCACAGCCTGAAGGCCAAGTATATACAGTACTGTATATATTACACATTACTCCACTGCTCATGTTAAAAACACGACCTCACAAGGTCCGTTTGAAAATAATAAAATATTTTAGCTAGCAGTTAGCTAGTGGCTAACGTTAGCTTTTAGCTAACAAGCTAATGTTTTTAGCCGCATTAGCATATAACCCGCGTTTTGAACTGACGTTGACCTTATTTATACTAGTCTTTAAGTAAATAGTTTTAATGTAACTGAAGATAATGTTGACATAGATTAATGACTAATAGATTAACATGGGCGGAACATTCATATTTAACTAAATCATGAATTATTGGGTAATTTCTTACCATAATGGCGCGAAGCTGTACTGAAGTAACGTTGAACTTCATCACGTGGTCCGAAAGCTTTCAATTGATTGGTTAGCAGGACGGCAGTTGGCTGGGGCTTGTCCAATCAGGCACCATGTAGGCGGGACCAAAGAATTTGATGTAATTGGACCATGATGATATAACACATCCATGAACTGGACACACATTTATTTTGAAAGTTCCTTAAAATGTTTTTGGTGTTTTTATGTAAAACAATATACAAAAGTACGAATACCACACTGTGAAAATACTCCACTACAAGTACAAGCCCTGCATTCAAAACCTTAATTAAGTAAAAGTATGCAAGTATTATGCAAATTAACTTAAAGTATGAAAAGTAAAAGTACTCGTTCTGCAGTAAAATGTTCCCTGTCAGTGTGTTTCTATTATATCTGATGTTTCTGGATTAATATTACTGCTGCATTAATGTGGATGTTGCATTTTACTGCTGTAGATGTTTCAGGTTGAGCTCATTTTAACTACTTTATATACTGTTGGCTAGTTTAATCTACAGCAATGCATCATGGTCTATAAGATCATCATATGTGTGCAGCGTGGCTGTCCTGTGAGTTTTCAGCTTTGTGATGATGCATTTTCCAGCTATTCCAAGTGTTGTAAGTACCCTAAATATACCCTGTATGTATATATATCTCATGATATACCCCACATTATTGTACCTTGGGCAGTACCATAGTATATTATTTCTACTATGGCAAAAAACAGAACGTACAGAAGCCATCCATCCATACCATCCACTGCTGATAAATTGTGCAGAATACTAACCTGTGAGCAGGCTGCATGTCTTTATAAGATATTTTACAGCAGGAAATGTAAGTTTATATCCAATTATTTCTTAAAGACAAAGCTGGTCTAAAGACAGAGATAATTTACAGCTTATAACCTTAAAATGCAGAGCCAAAGAAAACAGCTTTTTTTGAGGAGGAAGCTCAGCCTGACAGCCCAAAATCTTCACTCATCCCAACAACACGATGGAGGAATCAGCCTGAGACAGAAATAATCTCACTTAAGTTTTATTTATTTATTTAATGTTTATTTGTATAGATGGGTATTAAAAGGTCAAGGTCAAGGTAATCTTTATTATCATAAAGTCAACACAAAAACAATTACACACACACAAAAAGAGAAAAACATAGAATACATAAAACTCAACAATAAATACGTACATTAAGAACACAAAAGTCAGAACTCAACAAGAAAATAAAGACAGAACAATATGAGATACAAACTATAAAACACCATAAAACAAGAAGCAACAGATCATTCATAAATACATGACTGAACCCTCTTCAAAAAACTGTTTCAGTTTGAGTTTAAAATGATCCCAGTCTGGATCCAGTTTGAGTTCTGCAGGTATTCAAATGTTGATCCTCCGAATAGAAAAAGCTATTCCTGTTGGATGCTCCACGTGTTACTGAGCCTGAAACTCTATGTGGAACCACGAGGTCACTGAGCACCTGAGGAGCCTGATTATGTAGGCATTTTTAGAGGAGTTTAAGATTAGCATATTTAATAAAATGATCAAAACTTAACATGTTTAATTTCTTAAGAACATGGCAATGATGTGATCTTACTGGGCTCCTGTTCAAAATTTTAATTGCTTGATTGTATATTGTCATAAGAGGCTTGGGTGTTGTAGATGCTGCTTGTGACCAAGAGGTTACACAATAACTTAAATGTGCAGAGATCATAGAGTGCATGGAACTATTTGCAGGATGAAATGGTAGGCAGTCTCTAATAAGTCTAAATGTATGTAAGTTTGCTTTTTACAACAGATGATTAATATTTTCCCACCACACAGGGCGAACTCTCTCTACAGCTGATTGGACAAATGCACCCCTCCCTGGGCTGTCACTGGTCTGTCCTCCTGAAAAAACGTTCCAGGTTACTTCTTTGCCATTCAAGTATCAGTCTTTCTTGTCTTTATCTCTGCTGACTGAGTTTCCCCATTTCCAACGAGATCACGTCTACATCTCAGAAATGCTTGCATAACTCCAATCTGCTGAAAAGCTTCATGATCCAAAGTAAATATGACCTCTACCAGGAGGAAAATAAAGTCTCTCAACAATAAATTAGTTTCACACTTGAGTTTGTTTCTTCTATTTTCCCGTGGAGCAAAACGTTCTCTTCCTCACTGACCTCTGACCTTTGTTAGTAGGGTTCGGTGTGAGCAGTCAAGTTCAGATAAACAGACACAGCAGTGACGGGTTTACTCTTGGCCAATGGAAACATAAATACTAGATAAGGACAGAAAAGTGTGCGTAGAAGAGTTCAAACCAGTGGTTTTCTTTTTTAGTTTGTGGTGGGGGTTAAAAATATTTATCTTACTGCAGTAAAGACAAAAACGATCACAAAGAAACTTCACATACACCCTGACGGAGTCAAAACATGGTCCTTTTTAGTAAAATGTGTCTATGAATAATAACTTTGGACAAAGTACATGTGTGTTTCTCAGAATAAATGATGTATGTCTGAGTTATGTTAGTCTAATTCATAAAATGTTGAGGACAAAGTATTAAAAACACCTCTCAGTATCAGGCAGTACTATTTAACAGCACCACAAACTGCAGAAAGTTTTATTGGCAGGATTTATTGCAGGGTTCTTATATTAGACTGCACTATTTTTAGCTGGTGTCCTTAATAAACTGGCATAGAGTGTGCATCCTTATGTCAATGTCTGTTGTTTCGTTTTTCATATTTGGCTATTGATATATCATCAGTTATGTGAGTACGTGTGGGCGTGGCTTTTCCTCTACCGAGTTCATTATTGTCTTTATTAGCTTACCTCAGAGAGCAATGTGGTCACTAAAACAGCAGAGAAAGGGAGTCTGTGTTTAAATCTATGTTGGCAGTTTAACCCCTCCTAAAACTACTTTAACCAGTAAGAATTAACTGGTAACAAAGCATGTTCAGTATTGTCAGTATCAGTTTCATTCTTTGCCTCCACCTCATCAATCACTTCATTTTATTGGGGCACCTGGTTGAGCATTAATGCTTACATAACGGACAGATTATTAAAGAATAATTACCGAAACAGCAATTCATAGACATCAGCCTATTCATAACACATATATTATATAATATATGCATAATATCTTAAGGGGCGATCGCCATGTCTATCCCATGTTAGAAAAACATGCAGCAAAAGTGCCCTTTTTCTCTCTCTTGGATGCCCCTATGGTAGATAAAAGGTGATAAACTGTCCTCTACAGTGCTGAGTGGAGAAAAGGTGATGCAGTGCCATATAGGCGGCGCTACTATTATTAATAGTTTTACAGCATAATAAAACAATGTTAAACATTTTCACCATAAATGCATCACGACTTTCTGCACGCTGATGCCCCACCGCATGCAGCTGGTGCCCCTTTTTATTGTTTTCGCCCCTCAGACAGCCTGAGTCCACCCCTGTGTATGTGTGCATGCATAGGCGTGTGTGTGCATACCTGTGGGACAAAGAACAAACATGACTTCATCTCCATGATAAAAAGCCTTTATACATAAAACAGAGTCACAGGTTTACAGTTGTGTTCAAAAGCTTCCACATCTCCCTCGACCTCGTGTACATGACCACCATTAATACACTCGACTGTGTAAAAAAAAACAAGACATAAAATACAAAACAATCTTTCTCTGTACAAGGCAAGCATGTTTTTTGGCTGTATGTAAGAAGAACCGAAACCCTGCTTGTGTTGCGGTGGGTCATTTTGAATAAACGCACATGTTCAGTGTGAAGAATACTGTATATTGATGAGGGTTAGACAGGTGTATCCGTCTGTTGATATTCTTCTGAACTGAAATTCACATATCGTCAGTTTCCATTTCAGGATATGATGGAAGATCCTCCCTGATAAAAGTCTGGAAAATCTGTCTGTTTTCATTTATTTCATTTAAAGGCAATAATTCTCTTTTATTGAAGAGTTTTGGTGTCCCGCAATGGTCTACAGTTTCAGATCCTCCATCCTGAAGAGTCAAATTCAGGTGGGAAACACTGAAATCTTAGACGGTCCAATTCAAAGACATCAGTACAAAATTCAAAGAGAAACGTCATTTTGGCACAAAAAACTACACATGAAAAATAAAAATATGAAACAATTAAACAAAAAAATTAAATGGACAATCATGATTTACATGAGCTACAGTAACGTGTATGTTTCCTGAACTCTCAGATGAAACTGCAGCTTTATCCTCCAACATGCAAGATGAATGTGAGGGGTCGTGAGATGATTGACCAGAGGAGGAAAACAGAAAAATGTATTTTTGCTACAAAATGTTTTTCAGATTTCCTGAAAAGCTTCTTCTTGGTAACTGCTGGATAATTTTACCTGTTTAGGCCGGTAAAAATGATTCAAATATACTGTAACAAGGGTTTAAAAAATAAATCTTTGGTTTAAGCGTCACAACAGAAACCAAGGGGTCATTTGACTGTGGCCACATGTAAAAATGACCACTAGGAGACAGACAAGAATATTTAACTCCAAGTCATCAGTTCATATTTAAGCTGAATCTAATATGAAATGAAGGTGGCATCCGGTCTGCCTAGTCTGCTTCCTTGGACTCACTATAATTAAAAAAATATTAATTTATTCATGATTATCAAAATTAGCGATTCTCCACCACATGTTGCATTTTTTGGCTATAAATGAAATTAACATATTTATAATACATAAATTCTTGATGGCTTGTTTTTAATCTTTGTGGTAAATTGAAGACTCTTCTTCCAAAACGAGATATTGACCAAAAACAAATAATAAAAAAAATGATATGTACCAATATAAGATATCTGCTGGCACGAAATCAAAACTTACTATTAAAGTTAATAGTTGTCTTCAGTGTAACAAAACAGCAGTGCTGCAGATGATACACTCCGCTGTTTATTTTCTCCAAAACTGATGCAGTATTTTGGACTGACTGTCTTCATTTGCAACTTTTTTCATCACGTTTAATCACATGACAGGAAGAATTCAAATCCCGTGAGCTGATGCAGGTCTCTGTTCTGCATGAGTTCAGCAGGCACTGTTTCATGTGTGAAGGCAGTGATGTCAGGAGGCAAACAGTCCGACATGAAGTTCTTCACCTCAGAGACTTCTGCAGGTCACAGGTTCAGTCCCTGCAGTAGCAAACGATACGTCTATAAAAGTGTCCTTGAGTAAGACTTCTGCTGTACTGACTCGCATCAGCTCTGAACCGTCTCCGTCCCTGCTCAGAGGACGGTGGTCTCGGTCTGCAGGATGGACTGGGCTCGGGAGTTCCTGGGAAACTGAGCAGAGTTTTCGGTGCCGTTTCGGCTGACTGACAAGGCGTGCAGCCTGTAGTCCCGTCCCACGTAACGCTTCAGGGATAAACTCCTCCACGTCCTCCTCAGCTCGCTCTGGACCTTTTCATACACAGACAAAGTAGAGTTTAGTGTCTGTGGAGCACATAATTTAACTCGCAGAATTATCAGAACGATGTGTGTGTAGACTCACCTCGCTGTTGAGGAAACAATAGAGGACGGCCACAATTAGACCCTAAAACACACACATACACAGCTGTTACTGATTAAATCTTAAAAAACGACATGTACTATACTGATGCAAATGACTTTAAAGGTAATGTTATTAGCTGTATTTTTATAGCAACAACACAATAATTTTTTAAGGGACATCTGCTCTTTTAAAAATAGAGGAAATGAGCATCAGATTAGGTCTGAAGTCAAGCCTTAATCGAATTTAGGAATGTATCAAAATCAATCAATGAATTAAGTTTTAAAGAGATGAAGACCAACACAAATAGATAACAAAAAGTTCGATTTCAGAATAAAACCGGCAATAAACAGAGTTCATCTCTTCCCAGCACAACAAACAATTCAAGAATGTACATATTTATGTATATAATATACCAAGTGGTCCCTGCTATGGTTACTGTAAGTGCTCTGGGGACAGCAGTCACAACCCTGCATCAGACAAAACTTTACCTCCACAGGTGTGAAGTGGAACCTGTCATATGTTACCTGGAAGGATCCGAGGCCGAGTTCAAAGAAGATCTTGATTCGCTCCATGTTACTGTCAGCCGGCTCCATCAGGTAGACAAACACCACATAGTTTATCCCAAACAGAGGAATCAGCAGGAGGGTGGACTTAGCCAGACGTCTAGAGACACAGGTACAGGTACAGGTACGCAGAAATCAGGAACCAGCAAAGTTACATACTTAATACATGCAATAGGCCTAAATTTATCTGTCAGACCATGACAAACCAACAGTGTTTTTAAATGCTTCTGTTATTGATAATTGATTGATTGTTTTTGAGCATAAAGTGCAGCATTTTGTTCTTTCCCTCCTCCAAAAAATGTAGGAAATTGTCTGTGTTTGTTTTGAATATAAAAAATATCCCCTTTTTCCTCTTTCTCTTTCAGTTACCAGATGTATTATGATCTTTGCTAACAGCAAGAGGACATTGTTTATTGTAGCAAGAAACACTAAAAGTACTGAATGAGACATAAATTGCTCAAAAGCAAAAACAAAGGGCTCATTTATGGCCAAATTGTGTCAGAATATTTAATACTTACGTAGACGTAGAGTGAGGTGAATTTCAAAATGAAGGTTTCCAAAGGGATGCTTAGAAACACAATCAGCTGTTTCTGATGATGGTTGCCTAATGTGCTTATGTGTGGCTGCCAGATGCTTCATTATGTCACCTGAAATCTAATCAATAAAAAGTCAGAGGTAAAATATGTCCCGGTGCTCCGGGAGTGTACCTGTACTGCGACTGCTCATTTCCTCCGACATCAGTGCAGCGTAGTTTCTGCACCAGGATGCGGATGATGCTGATGAACAGAATGAAGTTGATCTTATAGAGAAACACAAAGCAGGAAAGCAGAGCTCCGTCAGTAAATGTTTGTGCGAGCGCGACAACAAAATTTGTCTTGGTGTGTGTCACTGAATAAATATTCTCAGTCCCTCCCAGTTAAACGCTTTTTAAGGGAGCATTTTACAGTGTTGTGAGTTTTTGGGAAGCAGAAATCAAAGACACACAAACACACATTTATGTGTATTTAAATGGCCACAAGTCCATTAGTGCAACCTTAGCCAAACCCAGCAAAGCTAACATGGAAACAAGCAGTAAATATGTCTTCTACAATGAATCAAGCAGAGCTTTACTGTGGCAGCAACATCATCGTCTGAAGCCAACATGTTTAGAAATAAACCGCTGAATGATTGCACCTCTGTTTTTGGACGTTATCCCAGTGACTGAGCAGCTATAAGACTGCTTATAAAAGTAGTTATAGGAGGGCAGAAGCACTGGGATGTCATACAAAGTTCATAAAAATGTTTCCAGATGTTATTTTTGTGTATATGAGACTGATAAAGTGACATAGTAAATTAAAGTGAGGCACAGAAAGTGAAAATGACGATGGATGCCAATTGTTAGATATCGTAGTTTCTTGAATCTACTGTATAAGATCTATACTGTCACTTAATATTCCGCAAAAAATGATTAAAATAACAACCAAAAAACAAAAGCAGGTCATGACACAAGAAGTAAGGGCAGTATGATAAGATGTTGGTGCAAAACTCACAATGACAGATGCCATGATGGGCCAGTTGATCAGTCTTTTGGGGACAGGGTCCTCGTTCATCTCCCAACAGCTGAAAATAAGAAAATAAAAGTTTATTAAAGTTTATTAAAACATTTTTTTAATATTTCTAAAACCAGAGCCAGCTTCACTTATAAGCAAATTAACCAGCTGCTATAAGGCCCTCATTAGCTGTCAAGGGACCACCTCAAACCACCAAATCTCTGTAGTCAGATGAAAACTTTGAATCAGAAATGTTGTTGTTTTGGAAACCAATGGGCCGTATCGGTTAAAGCAGTGGTTGTCAAACTGGGAGGCAGGCGGAATCTGATTTATGTGGGAACGACAAACAAATGAGAGTGTTTTCATGCCAGCACAGCTATCAAGTCAAGTCAGTTATATTTATATAGCCCAACATCACAAATCACAAATTTGGCTCAAGGGGCTTTACAGTCTGTACAGATTCGATTCGGATGAGGAAAAACTCCCCAAAAACATCCCTTTAACGGGGAAAAAAATGGAAGAATTAGATGTCATGTGTAAAGAATAAAAAATCATAGTAAAGACAATCAGGATGACAAAAATCAAGATCAAGATTCAAAATTTGACAGAAAAAAAACCAAGTCAAGATTATAATATAAGAATTATAGATCCCTGTGCAGTGTTTTAAGACATTAAATTATCTTCGTACTTTGAATAATAATTCTCATTTGGTTTTTCAACAAACAAGTTAAAACTTCTTCTTCAACTTGTTCATTTAAAAAGTTTTACTGCTTTAACACAAGATATCTCCTACTTCACTGACAGGTTCATTCTCAGTGTTTGTGCTGGGGAGGCTCCAGGCGTCCACATCACACCTGTGCAAGTTGCGTACTTGTCCGCGATTGGCTCCAAACTAACCGTGATGTCACAAATCCTGCTCGTACGTCCGCGATTTAAACTGAGATTTAAGGTGAGCGCAGAGAAACTTTCCTCCTTCAGCAGGTGAATGTGAAAACAAACCCTGCACGGACATCATTCTGCACACTGAAGCTCAAACATTCAAGTGAAATAATGATAAAACAGATTTTAGAGGGGAAATTGGTTTACAGAGTAACGGGGGAAATGACCTTAAAAGTCTGAGAACCAACAGGTTAAAGTTTTGTCTTAATCGACAGAGAAAGAGCATGAAAATCCCGCAAATCATCTTAAAATGTGAAGTCTGTTTTGAATCTTGTTTTCTGTACAGTTTGAACACCTGGCATCATAAAGAAACCAACCAGATTGTTTTATTGTATTTAATTATTTAACTTAATGTCACTTCATGTCATTTTATCTAATTAGATTGTATTAATTTTATTTGTAGGTGCTGGTAGAGGCCACTAGAGGCTGACAGTCTTCTTGTTTATTAAAACGCAGGCCGTGCAGACTCACTTCGTGTCCTCCAGGTTTATCCTACATATGATCCACACAACCGTGAAGACAAAAGGGATTCCTGAGAGACAGACAGAAGAGCAGAGAGAGTCTGTTTAGATTCCCAGAACACAGAACATCCTCAAGAGGTGCCACGCAGGAAATATGACGTCTACACACACACACAGACACACACATGTACATGAAACAGCTGGAGCTAAATGGTGAAGCATTAGGGAGGAAGTGTTGGTAAAGCGGTGATGGATGGTGGAAGGAGGCGTCGCACGGCAGCAGCTGAGACAGAACGGATCTGAGCGATCGCAGAGGCCAGGAGACTGTTTACGACCCGACCTTTCATGAAATACACTGGTCCACTTCAGCAGCATGACGCACTGTCTGTCTGCATGTGTGTCTGTCTGAGTGCATGTGAGAGTGTTTCTGCAAGAAATTTATGGCCTTGAGAGACAAGTTTTAAGCGTATTTGCTTTCTTGACGACAGTTAGAAGAGAAGATCGACACCACTCTCATGTCTCTGTGGTAAATATGAAGCTACCACTTGCAGCTGGTTAGCTTAGCTTAGCACAAAGTGACAGAAAGAAACAGCTACATTCTCATACTACTTCTCATACAAAATAGACTGTGTTAATTAGCTTAAAAGGGCTGGTAGGTGGATTTTCTTACCTTTGAACAGAGCCAGGCTAGCTGTTTCCCCCTGTTTCCAGTCTTTATGCTAAGCTAAGCTAACCGGCTGCTGGCTATAAGACAGACATGAGAGTTGTATTGATCTTCTCATCTAACTCTCGGCAGGAAAGTGAATGAAAATATTTCCCAAATGTTGAGCTTTTCCTTTAAAGCCACTATGTGTTGAATTTTTATGTGGTTATAACATATTTCAAATTAATCTGATGCAGTACGTTTTTTTTTTATAGAAAAATGACAAAATTCTGGTGAAAATCGGTGCAGTCCATGTGTTGCTTGTAGCACATTCATTCATCTCAAACTATTTCCACACTTGGCCGGCTAAAAAGTGGAAAACGTATGAAAACAATGAACGTTTTTCAGGTTTTTTCACTCTCAATTAGCACTGAAACACTAAAACAGAAAGACAGTAGCTAAATCTCTTCTTCTTTCTCCTCTTTTGCTCAGCAAAGAATAAAATTGTGCATTACAGCCAACATCTGGCATGATGTGTGTACAGTAGTAACATTTATTTCTTGATGCAAAATTAGCAATTTTTACACATAGTGGCTTTAATATTTACAGTTTTTATCGAAAATCGTATTCTTAAAGAAAAACATCGGTACATATTGCAGAATTTTTGAGGATAATTTAAATGGATGTTACTAATGCTTGTACTGGTATGAGTTATGACCCAAACTAATCCAGGTTGTAAAAAACAATAAACTAGTTTGCGGTGCCCCTGTTGTGGTGCAGCCTACCCCAGCCGATGAGCATGTAGATGGAGAGGCGGGTGGAGTAGTTGTGGATGACGAGCAGCAGTGTGTGCAGGTAGAGACCCTCCACCAGCAGCCAGAAGAAGTTGGCCATGATGGAGTAGTGGAAGAACACCAGGCTGGCCTTACAGCCCACCTACAACAACAACAACAACAACAACAACAGGCTTTATTACAACAACACTTCATACAATAAAACTGAATGTAATGACATGTTTTTTAAAATGAATCAAAAAGACCAGTAATTCAATGCTCAATTCAATTTAGACATTTAGGAAATTATTTTATACAAACAGGAGTGAATTACAGTATACAAAAACTTCATTATATATTCCTGTGGTTCTTATACAGATGACAATAAAACCTGAACTTAACTTGAACATAAATTTGGGTCTTCATACACCACCCGCTCACACACACACATGCTTATATATATATGTGTATATATATATATATATAAACATATAACAAATATGTACAATATGTGCAATACAAGTGTAATATGCAAGTGTTTCTACAGGGTGGCTGTTAAAGGTTGCAAACAAACTGTATTATATCATATTAGACGTGGAGATAGAAAAGGACCTCTTAAGTACAGTAAAATAAATGTGTGTGTGTCACCAGCGAGGGTTGCGTGCTGCAGTCGATGTTTTCGGAGTCTGAGAAGAGCAGCGCGTCTTTGGTCAGCACGGCCACGGCTCGCAGCATGAACGATACAAACAAGTTCAGATGGATGTAGTTCCTCGTGCAGTGGAGCCTCCTGCACGCACACGCACACACACACACACACACACACACACACACACACACACACACACAGGCAGAAGAATGTGGAGAAGTGTGTTTATAGAGGGTGTCGGGGTGTGAATCCAGTGACGGATGTGGTATCTAAACACTCTGATAGCAGCCGAGTGAACAGCTGGAGTCGATCCAGGCGGAGCTGCAGCGTTCATCAGTCTCACACATTTCTACAACAAACTGTTATCACCCAGAGTGAGAGGGTAAACGCAGGTTTATATTATATATCCTGAGTAATCCTTAATGTATCCTGAGTTAAAAGAAGTTAGTCTTAAGTTCTAAGGTTAAGACCTCTGCACAACAAGTCCATTATAAATGTTGGAGCCTCGCACACATGCTTGACTCTAAACTGTTGGCATCATCAGAAACGTTTATTAAAATAATCTTAATTTTCTGTTTCTTTGCATAGAAAAAAAAAAGACTTGAACTTCACCTGGAGGAGGAACATATACGAGTTTAAGGACACACTTCCGCAAGATGGTTTATAGTAAACTAAATCTTGATGGTTCAGTTATTTTTGATGTCTTCTGTGTCAGAAATGTTTCAAACGTTACAGACAGAAAAACAAAACAGATCTTGAAATGATTCTTGACATTGAAGCTTTTGTTCTTTTCCCTTCAGGAGCAACAGAATCATCGCTGCTGAGTTAATGAAGAAAAACTGCATTTGACTTCTCATTCTACACATTCAACTGTTTGCTTTGGTCGATATTTGCAATAATAAACACGTGATTCTACAGACTTTGGAACAACCACTGAGTCCTGTAAATGTACAAAAGCTCCTGAAGGCCCTCAAATGTTTTGGGCGGATTTGTCAGACTTATTGAAACTTGAAAAAATGTGTGTGGACTGTTTTCAAGATAAATTTTCACAGAAATTCAAATAGCATTTGTTTGCATTCTTTTTTTGTTATTTATGGACTTATGGCTAGTTTACACTGCAAAAAAAGATATGTTGAGTATGCACTTCATGCTTATTGATTTGGCATTTAGCTAATTTATATTGCAGTCTGTATAAATGAACAACAGTGACTGAAAAACGTGCAGAATTATTCTGGTGTTCAGGCCAAAAATTAGTTTTAAATTTAAGGCATAAACAAAGGATGACTTTGTTTCTTGTTAGAGTCTTTTTTGTGTCTTTACCTTAAAATATCAACTCTCCCAAATGTTATTTTGAACACAGTGTCTTAGTTCATTTTTTTCAGTTATATTTCACTTTATATTTATGATTAAAAATGCATCTCTGCCTGCGAGCACACAAACTGTAATCATAAACTATGACACCTGAAGATGCATTGAGAGTCTTAAGAGGTTTTGTCTCAGTTTGAAGTCCTTGTCTCACTGGTTTAACTGGTGTGGTTGTGTGACTGGCGGACTGTCGTGGGTGTGTATATGTGTGTGTGTTTACCTGAACAAACAGATGATGATGGTGCTGGTGAGCAGAGTGATGAGGGACAGGCTGTGGCCCAGAGTGGACAGTATCCTCACCACCTTGTAGAAGACCAGCTGCACACGCAAACACAGAAAATACATTAATTGTGCGATGAATGTGGGATAATAATAATAATAATACATTATGTGTCTTTACTGCATAGGTAGGCGAGTGGAGGATTATCGTGTCTATAAAACATACGAGAATAAGTTAATTTCACTGTTCAGAGGCTGCAAATCATTTTCACTGCAATCTGTGACATGTTTAAATCACCGTTTGTTGAATGAAGGTTGTTGATCTTGATGGTGATGAACAGAAGCAGGTGTATGAATGTATAGATATAACCATGGGATATAAACAAACACACAAGATACAATTAAATAAAAATTTAATCAAATTTCCCTCAGAAAGAAATGATACTGGTTTCCAGCAGTGTTGGAAGCAGTACTCAGACCTTTTACTTAAGTAAAAGTAGGAATACTCATGTGTAAAAATACTCTGTTACAAGTAAAAGTCCTGCAATTAAACCCTTACTTAGATATTAGCATCATAATATACTTAAAATATCAAAAGTTCTCATTATGCAGAAGGGTCCCATTTCAGAATCATATATACTATATTGCTGGATTAGTCAGTGATGCATTAATGTGTACATCACATTTTAGTTACTTTCTATACTGCTGGTTAGCTTAACAAATCATAATAATATCATAATGTATTTATATTTTGTATTAATAATCTCAATCTGGAAAGAAACTAAAGCTGTCAGATAAATGTAGAGTGAAAAATACAATATTTCCTTCTGAGATGGAGTGGAGTAGAAGTATAAAGTTGCATAAAATGGAAATACTCAAGTAAAGTACCTCAACATTGCACTTAAGTACAGCACTTGAGTAAATATACTTAGTTACTTTCCACCACTGGTTTTCGACAGTGCTTTCAGTAAAGTCAAATGATTACAGCCACTAGGGGGTGCTGCTCTCTATTCTTTTAATCTACACATTAAACAAAGAAATGGCTGAGTGAGTAATTATTGTTTACTCCTCCAACAAGCAAACAAAGCTGCAGCTCAGGAGGAGCCTTGTGTGGTCATTTAGAGAGCTGATGAGCACCCTCAGCAGAGAATAATAAACACCTGGCGACCAATCAGAAACAAGTATTCTCTGTACACGTGAAGCTTCTTTACACCTGCTACACAGAACAAATAGGAGTTGCTTTGCCAAAAATACCTTTTTTGTGAGTTTCTTTGTGTGTTTGATTAAATAAATACGTTTTGGATGAGTTCAGGTTTGTTCCCTTTTTAAAATTAAGTCTAATCGCTGCCAAAAAGACAAACAGAGCTCTTCAGCAGCGATGAGACTAAAACTAAAGGACGCTCAACACAAATTTATCAGCAGCACTTTTTACAGTGGAGAGGCTCTTTCACAATAAGAGCAGGATCAAGGTGAGAATCTGGTCCATTTCAAAACAGCACAAACTCTCCGCAGACTCTTCAGGCCGACACACAGGGATGGATCTGGACTTAAGAGCTGTGTGTATAACTGCCCACTGTGTGTGTGTGTGTGTGTGTGTGTGTGTGTGTGTGTGTGTGTGTGTGTGTGTCGGTGCCTGGCGTTCATCGCTCTCTCTCGTCATCTATAAACAACATTCCCCATGTCTGACACACCATCTTGCGATTAACTGGACATTCACACACTCACACACACACACACACACACACACACACACACACACACACACACTCTCAGTATGTACATTTAGGCGTGCACGAGCATGTGCACTTTAACACACACTAACTGTATGTTTTCACATGCTGTTACACACACACATTTAAAAACACACATGCAAACGTACTGTGCAGGTTTGCACGCAGTCGCACGAACACATACATTCACACGTGTAAAAATACACAAACATGTTTGTACTTCTACACTTGCGAGGACCCTCACAGACATAACGCACGCTCCGGCAACTAACCCGATCCTTAACCGTCACACCTGAATGCCAAACTGCAGACATTACTCCACACTGAAACTAATTCTAACTTTAACTAAAAAAAAACTAAATCTTTATCCTCAGACAGCCAAAATGTCTCACTTTGCAAAAATATCCTCGCTACCAAGGTCTAACTGGTCCTCATAAAGATAGATGTAAAAGAGCACACACACACAGAGCAGTGTAAAGTGCTGTGCATCCACTAATGCAGCTGCTGTACTTCAGCTTCATGACACTTAATGTATTTAAAGATTTCTGAAGACTCTCTGTCCTTCTTTCTAGATTCATTTTTTCATCCTTTGCTCCATTCTTCCTTCTCCTCTTTCCTCTTTTTGTTTTGCAAGTGCATGCTTCCTTATTTCCTTCCTCATTGTTCCTACTTTTCAGCTCTTTCCTTCTCTTCCTCCTACGTTTCATCTTCCTTCTCTTCCCACTTTTCATCTCCTTTTGTTCATACTTTTCATCCTCGTTTCCTTCTTTCCTTCTCTTCCTCCTACTTTACATACGTCTCTCCCGTTATTTGTTCTTTCATTCTCTTCCTCTTGTTTTGTTTCCTCCTTTTCAGCTGTCTTTCCTTCTCTTCCTCCTGTTTCATCCTTCTTTTCTTCCAACTTTATATCTTTCTCTCCTTGTTTTGTTTCTACTTTTCATCTTCTTTCATTTCTTCCTTCCTTTTTTCCTACTTTAGTCTTCTCTTTCTTTCTTTCCTTCCTTCTGACAGTTTCCAAAATCCTTCGACCTCCAAATTGTCATTATTAATATTTTAACATATTCCTGCATATTGACACTCTAACAGTGACGAGTCTTGACAACAATATTTTGTACATTTCTATATTTCTTTGCTTTCCCTTTAAGCCCCTGAAAACACGGTTTAAAATCTGAGATATTTCTCTATTTATTATAAAATGCACAACAATCTTTATTAATTAAGAGTTTAAAAGTCAGCCTCAGGTCTGTGTGTGTGGTTTGATCAGAGTGTGATAAATCCTGCAGACGGAGCTGAATACCCGCAGGCTCTTAACGGAGTATTTTTCCATTGTAGCATGACTACTTTTACTTAAGTAACGGGTTTCAGTGCTTCTTCCACCACTCTCTGTCTGTTATACACACACACACATACATAGACAAATATCTGAGGATACACAGACAGTCGCAGCCTGGCATCAGCGTCTCATTCCTGAGGCTGATTCTCAGGCCTTCTGGCTGGGAGCTGATGACCTGCTGGCTCTGGTCTGCTGCAACCACACTGCCTTCTATGTCCAAACACATCTCCATCCATAAACTCTGGCTCGCTCGCCCCTTTCTGTCTTCCTCTCTGACACCAGAGAATTAAAGCCATGTTGAACTTTAGGCTGAGCAGCTTCCTGGCCATGATCGAAGTCTGAATCTGGTGGACGGCCTTTATCTTCTGCTCCTGAGTGTTGTATACTGTTTGAAATCAGTCAGAGGGATGTGAAGATCATGGCCACAGTTGTTTTGGTCATGGTTAAAAATGTACACAGTTTTCTCTGCTAATATTTTAAAGACAAAATTGTTGACAAACTTAAGTTAAAATACAAATAAATGGACAATCATTATTGATAAAAACAAGGAGTTTGGGCTCGGTCACCGAGTTCAATGGTGGAAAATGTCAATGCTAAAAATACGAGGATATTTTAGACAAAAGTTTCTTCCAACATCGTGACAACAGTTTAGTTTCCTAAAACACATACATAAATTACATAACTGCTGTATGTTTAAAATATTTAAAAAAAAGGAGAAAAACATTTATTTGTAAAAGTACATATTTGTGTGTGTAAGTAATTGCTCAAAGAGTTAATTTGTCAAACAGTTAAGTGACAAATTCATGTATGGACCTGGGAATGAAACATGGTGTATTTGGGCATCTCTTTCTTAAGTAAAAGTAGTAATACTATAGCGTAGAAATACTCACAAGTACTCACAAATACTCAAAATCAAAAGTATCAGCATTAAAATACACTTAAAGTACCAAAAGTAAAAGTACTCATGATTCAGAATGGCCCATTTCAGAATCAGGTATATAACTGGACTGAACTGTACAGGACATATGATGAACTTTTTTAAGGTCATCATGTGTTTGTATGTAAAATATATTAAACTACCCAACAGTGTATGAAATAATTAAAATCAGCTCCACTTCAACCAACTGCAACTTTAAAATGCTGATTACACAGAAATGCATTTTTCAGCTTAATGAGTACTTTTACTTTTGATACTTTAAGTACATTTTACTGATATTTATATACTTGTCCTCAAGTAACATTTTTAAATGCAGGACTTTTACTTACAGTGGAGTATTTCACAGTATGGGATTAGTACTTTTACTTCAGCAAAAGATCTGAATACTTCTTCCAGCACTGACTGAAATCCGGTCTGACTGCACCTTTAGACAAGTGTATTTGTGCCACTGGTGGCCATAGCAACCATAGACAACAACCTGGCAACCCCATTGGCTTCAACACTGCGGCACATGTTGAGTTTTGTGCATAATCACAATCATTCCTGCACAAACTGTTTTCTAGGCAGGAAACAAGAGAGAGATGAAAAACAGATCCCTGTCCAGATTTGAACCGGGGTCGGGGATGTTGCGGTTCATGGTCAGTGTCTTCACCCCTAAATCAAAGATACGACTCTTAATGTTGTGCAGCAAGTTCATTTAGCAGTCACTGTAGCTACAAAGCTGAACAAGACATGAGAAGAGTCTGGCATGAGTCCTGCATGCTGGATCCAGGATGCTGGATTTTGGGCTGAGCCATTTCGGCTCCCTGAGAAGTTTTTCTTTATCAATATTTTCACAAACCGCTCAGCTCCTGAGACAAATGTCTGACACGCACAGGTGGATTTTCCAGGGTGTCACAGGCATTTGACAGAGGTTTGACAGAGGAAAAGACGAATGATCTGTGATGCGTTCAGGGACTCTCTTGTGTGTTTAGCATTGAGCACAAAATTTACATTCTCAGCTCAGACTGGGGAGTTATTTTCTCTAGCTGCCGCTAAACTCCTGCACAACTAATTGGTTCATCTCCTGAGTGAAGTGTTTCCATTTAAAGTTAAAATCTCGAAGATTTTCATTTCGTTGTCTTTCATGGCACCTATGGCGATAATCGGTAATTGCAGGTGTGTTTTTGGACCTCACTTCAGTTTCAGTTTCAGTTTCCTCGCCTGTAGTCATCGATCTTTTCTTTGTTTTTTCGGCTGTAATAACCGTTTACTCACAATGCCAGCAGACACTGGAAACAACAGTACACCGCTTCACACACAGGTGAGTTGAAGAGCGAGTCTGTTGCATTAAAAGCCTTGTTAAAAGCCGAACTGCAGGCTTTCATCAGTGGGCCATAGGCTCAATCACCATTGTGTTGCATCATTTGGCGAGAGATAGTGACTTAACAGACGTTTATTTAAATGAAAATCTTTGAGATTATATCTTTAAGTCAGGAGATCTTTACAGTTTTATCAGCCGACAATCAGCTTTTCCTCCATTTTGTTTGAAGTTCTTTGACATAGTAGTTGAAAACCAAAATAAATGCGATTGGTTGTTGTTTCCATGGTGCCAGCAGCAGGAAGGACTCCCTACAGTCCCCCCTTCTGGCCAGAGCGAAACACAGTTGAAATATCATTGAACTGTATAAATAATCTCTGATAAAAACAATGTTAACAGTTTCCTTTTGAGTGCTTGTGGCTTCATTATTCTGTTGTAGTTCAAGTGTGAGAAATATGGTAAATCTGAAGTGCAAACATTTATCTGGTTTTCCTGGCGTGACTACACGTGGCCCCAAAAAAAACATAAAAGAGCAAATTCTTCACTTTAAATAGTCCAAAACGAACTAAAACAGGCTCCAGTGAAAAGCGTCCAGTAGTGAGAGTGAGGCTGCATTTTGTCTGAACATCCACAGCTGCATTTATTCAGAATTTACACTGTTCTTTACGCTGCCTGGAGGACTTTTCCCTGTAAATCCAGTGTCTTCTTATTTTGTTGAAACAGAAGCAACCAACCAACCAACCAGGTGGAGGTAAAGAGATAAAAACAAACGGTCTGACAGGTGCTGATTCTGAGGACAGAAAGGATGAACATCTGTCTGAAACATCATTAATAACATGTTGAATAAAAAACCAAAATAAGTGGTAATCAGCCCGCACATGTTGAGCCTGAATGTTACAGGTTTAAATATTCTCTATTATATGGATCATATTATTTATCCTGCTGTAATATCATTGCCAAGTTTCAGATTTTGAAAACTGTGATTTAAAGATCTGTCCTGTCGCAGAGAGAGCGATCAGAGACACGGCGAGGACGATCAGCTGCGTCTGTTGTGTGTGTGATGTGCGAGGGTCCGAGTGCCAGCGGTGACGTCTGGTCTCAGCTGAATGTTTCCCAGACGGAAAACCGCCGTCTCTTCAACAGGAAACAAATAGAAGCTTCGCTGAGAGTCAAAGAGCAGGAATCCCACACCTGAGGGCTCTGGAGAGGATCACGACCCAGCTGTGTGCGTCTCTGTGTGTGTGCTGTTAAAATTCATCTTCACACAGCTCCGATGTGTGTACATGATTTATCAGTTTCTGTACTCTGTTTATTTGTTTACTGTTCACTTACTAACCAAATGTGTGTTTCAACTTTATCAGTTTGCTGCTCAGTTTTAAACTTTAAACACAAATAATCAAAACCATTAGTCGACTAAATGAACTAAGTAGGTCGCTCATCCTGCACCTGTCTGGAAACACAAGTCTACTACTTACAAAATTATAATTCATACTGACAAGAGTAAAACCGTCCCTACCTCTAAAAACAAAGTGATGTCTGCTGCAGCTTGTTTATGAATTATTAAAGTTTTAAACCTAAAATGATGTTTGATTTGGGGTGCTCCAGCGGGTTTAAACACACACACACACTTCCAAGTACAAGACATCATCCTGTTCTTCTTCTTCAGCTGAGCAGACACTGTAAGTTTTTATTAATCTTGTACGTTGTGTTAAAGGAGCAGTGTGTAGGATTTAGGGGGATCTATTGGCAGAAATGGAATATAATATTCATAATTATGTTTTCATTAGTGTATAATGACCTGAAACTAAGAATCGTTGTGTTTTCGTTAGCTTAGAATGAGCCCTTCATATCTACGTAGGGAGCCCGCCATGTTGCACCACCATGTTTCGGACAACACTGGCTCTAAAGAAGGCCTTTCACATTGAAGTGGCAGCCACTGTACGTCCTCCTACATGCTTGGAAAGGGAGGAGTGAGGGGAGGGGTATTCAGTTGGTCGCAATCTGCAACCTCACCACTAGATGCCACTAAATCCTACACACTGCTCCTTTAACTCACACTTCACGTTTTAATCAGATTTTATGCTCCCACTGAATATAAGCTGGTCGGTTTTGTCCATTATTCAAACAGCGTCCTCAGTGTTGACAAAAAGAGAGAAAGGCAGCGTTACTTTGTGTAATTTTGCTCGGAAAGTTCAGTTTTATATCACAGCACAGTCTCAGTTTGAGCCACAACATGTAAAATGCTACTCCAGTGATATTAAAACAAACTCACTACAGGTTATAATGGATCTTTTGACAGCAGCCATGTTGGGAACAGTGGAACTTCTCCGACTGCAAGAGATCCAACCAATCGTCCGAAAATTGGATCGTGTGTGTAATCCGGCGTCAAGACGTCAAACTGCACCTCAAACGAAAACTGATCTGGAAGAAATTCATCCAGATTCTGAAATCAGTCGGGGCTGACCAACTCGCAGCGAAGATTGGGCTGTTTGCAGCAACATTACAACATCTGCTTCCTATTGTCGTGGGAAATGGCATAAACTGTCAAACAAAGCGTGATCCAAAACATATAAATAGTCACAGCCATGTGTCATGAGCTGCTGTGGCTGTTTTGGAGAGCCTCGCTTGAGAAACATGTAAAATTATGTTTCTCTTTACTGTTTTTTTCATTAACAGCTCTACAAAGAAGAAGAAGAGTTTGACTTTCATGCATCTACAGAAGCTCTGGGTGAGAAACAATGTGCTGTGCAGCACTTGTCATTATAGTTTATATAAGAAGGTTCGTTTGTTTTTCTTTGCCCAACAGTTTGATGGAGCATTGGTACATTTTTCTATACAAGGCAACATTGCACAAACTGCCTCCTTATCTATTTGAGCTTCAGTAAATCTCCACAGTATCAGCAGTTTCAGTTCACGGTCAGTCAGCCGCTCTGTGGTTCATCTCGCTTTAAGTTACAGCGTCATTACAGTTTTAATTATTATGAAAGAAGATATGAAGATCTAGTGTACATGGAGAAGATTCTAAAAACAAGATAACAATATGCACATGTCCTGTTACCAAAGCAAAGTTTGAGCATTCAGCGGGGAAAACAGCCATATGTGTGCATGTTTGCAGAGGAAAGAAAAAGAGTCCAGCGATGAGAAAAAAAAGATACTGTAAACAGAGGAATACAGGGATCAGGGATGTGACAGGGATGTTAAAAAGAAAGATGGCTCTTGAAAGGAAAATATACAGAGAAACATGTTTTAGATGCTGGCTGAAAAGCAGCTATTTGTCTGCAGAGGATTTAAGACATCATCTCACTTCATAGTTTGTGACTTAAAGAAATTACAGTTTAAATTCTGAGAGTTTGAAACTCTTCATCATTCAAATGATCGCAACTTTTAATCTGTTAAAATCTTTGTAAAGACTTTAGACCGACTCAATTGCACCTTAATTATCTGAGAGTTTGGGTGTTTTTCTCAGTTGATGATCCACTTTTTGATTTATGCTGATGAGTAGGGGTGGTATCAGCGTATCATGATACAAACGGGTATTTTGCAATAACTATATTGATGACAATATGCCAAAATACTGAGAATATTTAGTTAATAATTGCAGCAACAGACAAAACTACACCACTGCACTGTTTAGTTTAGACCTCACATGGTGCACTCTCCTCACATGATTTCTGGCTTTAATTCTACCCAACTGGATGTTTCTGCTTCAGATGGTGCAATAAGTTTGATGTGTTGCCCCCTTTTTGCTGTTACTGTCGTCTTACACTGCTTATATGTTACTTTGGTTTGTTGTAGATCTGTCTTGTTGTAACTAAACCACTTCTATACCTTTTTTTGAACTCAGTCACAGCAGAGCCGACGCAAATACAAGTCGCAGTATTCTTAATATCATCATATGATACTTTTTTTCACATTAAAAGTTATCATGAACAATACAAGATGTGGATTTTCACATGAATATCTAATCTAGGGACAGGCTATTACAATACACACACACACATATATATATATATATTTACACTCCCCTCCAAAAGTATTGGAACAGTGAGGCCAATTCCTGTATTTTTGCTGTAGACTGAAAACATTTGGGTTTGACATC
>NTHP01000057.1:410707-447608 GCA_003416845.1 Oplegnathus fasciatus
TGCAATGGTTCGTCCATTAATCGATTAGTCGATTGACAGAAAACTAATCGGGAACTATTTTGATAATCGACTAATCGTTTAAGCTATTTTTCCAGCAAAAAATTGAAAACATTTGATTGTTCCAGGTTCTCAAATGTGAAAATTTGCCATTTTTTTGGTCTTGCATTATAATAAATTGAATATTTTTGGCTCTTGGTCGGACAAACCAAGACATCTGATGAAGTCATCACATATTGTGATGGGCATTTTTCACTGTTTCCTAATGTTTTATGGACCAAACGATTAATTGAGAAAATAATCAGCAGATTAATCGATAACAAAAAAGAACATTGTTAAATGCAGCCCTAGTTTATACCCAACTGGTGGAAGGTAGAGTTCGATACGATCAATATTCAGAAATCTGTCAACTGTCAGATTTTTCTATCCTGAGCATCTGTCGCTTTAAAATCTCTGATTGAGACTTGATGTTTTTTTTAGGGTAGTTTATGCACACCTGCTTTTTCTCAAAGAAAGAAAATTTACTGTATCAGTATATCAGTATCACAATATAGTTGCCTACACCGAGACAGAAGATTTCACAGAGCAAGCCCAGCACACTTTGGTTGATTTTGCAGGAGACGGGGGACAAGCTGAAACTCTTTGAATGTTTTGGAACATGAATCAGGAAATGTCAAGAATAAAACAGAAAGCGAGCACGACAAGAAAAACCTCTACTTTATATTCCTTTAACCGAGACCTACCACTCCATGATGCTCTTGTGGGCGCGGATGACGGAGGTCTCGATGTCGATGGGATGGTACCTCATCCCCCTCAGCTCCATGGCCTCCTCCAGAGCTCCCACCACGAACAGAGCGTCGTGTCTCTCTGTTTGGAAACCGCAGAGAGAGACAAAGAGAGAGGCCACGTTGGTGCTGGTGCAGCAGGCAGAGAGGAAATGTCGGAGTCAGAGAGGGAACTCACCTCCGTTGGCGTCGGTGAGCTCTGTGCGGCGGAGGAAGCCCAGGTAGCCCGTCCTGGCCCAGACCGTCTGAGTGTCTCCAAAACTGAGCCTGGAGTTAAAGTGATCGGACTGGAGAACCTCCTCGCCGTAACCGCTGTAGTAACCGCTGCCGTTATGAGCGCTGTGGACCCAGATCTACAGGAGGAACAGAAGAGAGTCCAAAAGGAGAGAATGTTAGAATGATATACGTCTATAATAAAGTAATGTCTGTATTAAACACTTTAAACACTTTACTTTCATGATGCTGCTGAAAATTGATTTTAAATTTTAAAACTTTGATGAAGAAATAAAGAAGTTAATAACAGAATATTTCAGAGACAAATAACCCGCAAAGAAATAATGTGAAACTACAAATTGGGAAAGATAAAATTAAGAAACTCTTAATTATATGTCTCGAAGACTTCAGGAGAAAAACAACACACACACACAAGAAAAGGAAAGAAAAAAGAGACGGGAAAAGAAAAACAAAAAAGACAAAGAAATTCAAAAACAAAAGAAAAGATGACCGGAAAGCAAAGTCAACAGAAAAGCTATGAAAAGAAAAAGAAAAATTGAAAACAAAAGAAACACAAAAAAGAGGAAGAGGAAAAAAAGAAAATAAAAAGGAAATTATGAAAGACAGAGAGTAAAGATAAGGTAACAGCCCACTGAGCAATTTGACGTTATAAAGACGTTTAATAGACGTCTATTTGTCTGCAGTTTAGTTTATTAAGGTTATTCAAGGTTGAAAAGTAAAGTTTAGTAGACGTCTAAAGATATGAGTAAACAGAATCTGTGTATATGACAAAAAATAAACAGCTATACTGTAAATGCAGTGCTTATGTTAAATATTTACAGGTTTTTTTTGCATTTTTAAAATATGTAATGATGTTTTTACAATATGGTCTAAAACCGGGCTGTACGTAGCCAATAAGTCCTGGTCTATATCGGAGCTGAAGCATAGAGGCGATGTTGAAATGACGTCTATTTATCAGTGGGAGATGAGAGAGGCAAAAAGAAAAATAACAGAAGGCAAAAAAGAGAAAGAGGGAGAAAGAAAGAAATAAAACAAAAGACAAAAGAGAGACAAGAAAAAGGCAGAAAGGAAAAGAAAACGTGACAGAGAAGCTGAAAAAGGGAAAAAAGAAAGGAAACTATCTGACAACCTCTCCGAGGTGTGAGTCTCCCAGCGGTCCTTTGGTCTCTGGGTTCGCAATGATGATACGAACTCCGGGTAGGATCTGAAAATAAAAAAATAAAATCAGTTGCCGTGGTTACCGCTTCCATCTGGGTCACATCAGGTGCCAGTTCAAAACTTCATGTTTGACATCAAATAAAACTGTTTTTCATGTCAGGAATCAGTGAACAGATGTGATCACACCTCACACGACCACAGTTTATTTATAAATGTACAGACTGAATCGTTCCCGTACACGACAAACAGAAACATTCTGTTCATGAAGCTTTAAAAGACAGGATGGACTGAAGGGTAAACAGACATTTCTTTCCCTTCCTCCTCCCACATGCAGTGAGTCAAAATAAACAGCGGGCTGATCGATGACCAGCCTCGAAACATGACGTCCTCTCTTTGTGTGTCAGTGTGGGGGAAGAAGAGACACGAACGTCTCATCAGGCTCCAAGAAAAGATCCGACACTTTCATGTTTCTTCACGCAGCTTCAAAGATTCACTTTCCTCACAGAGCAGGGCTGGTTTTAAACCACTCTTCACCCGTCAAACAGTACATTTCATCTGCTAAACATGAGCTTCCACAATCTCTTGAACATCAAACTCAAGCGCCTTGTTTGGTAAAATCCAAGAACTCAAAAGTGGCCTGTCTGTGGAGGAAATAGACGCCAATAAAAGTAAAACTTGTACCAGTAAATCTGGACTTCTGGACCAAAAATCAACACGAGTCTACAGCCGCGCTCCTGTAGCAGCTCTGTGAGGCTGTACTGTGAGCTAAATGCTAACGTCAACATGGTGATGTTTAGCAGGTGTAATGTTTACCATGTTTACCATCTTAGTTTAGCACTAAACACAGTACAGCTGAGGCTGATGGGAATGTCGTTAGTTTTGCACGTATTTGTTCATAAACTGCAAAGATAGTAGAGCTGCAGAGATTATTTTGATAATCGATTAATCGTTTTGAGTCATTTTTTAAGATAAAGTGTCCAAATTCTCTGATTTCTGCTTCTCTCTGTGACAGTAAACTGAATATCTTTGAGTTGTGGACAAAACAAGACACTTGAGGACGTCACCTTGGGCTTTGGGGAAACAGTGATCAACATTTTTCACCATTTTCTGACATTTTCTGGACCAAACAACTAATCGATTAATCGAGAAAATGAATGATAGATTAATCGATAATGAAAATAATCGTCAGTTGCAGCCCTAAACCAAAGTATTATTTTAAGTTTTGACCTGATCAAAGACTTTTCACTCAAAACCAAGAAAGTCAGCCTCATAGTGGCGCCAAAGGAAAAGTCCGGGGATCACCAAAGTCAGCAGGATTCCTCCTCTGTGAACCAGGAATGTCTGAACCAAATGAATGATAATACATCCTTTAGATATTTCAGCCTGGACCAAAGTAGTGGACTGACATCGCCATCCATGGAGCCGCACTGCTAGGGTGGCTAAAATTTTAAGGTACACATATTCACCATCTTTATTATACATTATAAAGCACTTATTAAGTCCTTATTCTGCATATTGTACAACTACTAGGCCATTAACTAAGAGTTTTCCCTCTATGACCTCCTAATTATGACCTCCTAACTAATCTCCTATAAGAGATGAGGTTTAAGTGATGCACAGGCTGCGTGGGTTAATAAGTGTCACACTACTAGTAAGACCTCACTTTAGAAGGGGGAACATATTCTGAGTTAGAAAGACTTAATTTAGAGTTATTTGGACACTATTAACACTGTTGTGTTACATCAGAATAGACCATATTTATTAAGTGTTATTAAGGGAGAATGACTATTCTTGTGATGCTACCACCTCATAAGGCCCAAACTGAGCAAAGCATATTAAGATTGTAATTCATGTACGACAACTTCCTTACTTACTATCAATAAGCAGTAATTAGGAGGTTATTGAGGGAAAACTCTTAGTTAATGGCCTTGTAGTTGTAGAATATGGTCATGCAGAATAAAACATTAATAAGTGCTTTATAATGACTAATAAAGAGCCAATATGCTGCTAATTTGCATGCTAATAAGCAACTAGTTAATGGTGAATATGTGTACCTTAAAGTTGCAAAGGCTGTTGAGGGTTTTCAGGGGATTTAAAACCCTTTCTGGCAGTTTTCATGTATGTTACATCAGCAACTCTGAACCGCACATTAAAAAAACCTCGTCCACCGCAACGGAATAAAAAAGTCATGATTAATGTACAATTTTCCAACGGGGAACAGATTATTTCACCCCTGATACATGTGACAGATTTTCTGTGTCATGTCAGCAAATGTTCTCTCGTTCTTACAAAGTTTTGGAGTCAATTAACACAAATTGCCTTCTCTTCTTTCTCAGGTCGGCCGTTATAAATTTAGACATTATGCGGAGCTGTCAGCTCTCCCGCTGACCTCGCTGATGGAGTTCGGTTAGTTGCTAAGAGATCTGTAATGAAACTGAAGTAAGTGCTGCTCAGCGATCAGACGAGTACAATGTAATTTGCTCCTGGATTAAAGCAGCAGATTTGAAGTGCTGCAGGAGGACTCAGTATTTAGTGGAGGATGACTCGTCTCCTTTGCAGCAAAAAGACAAGTTTTTAAAAAGCTCTTTGGGGACGTTTCCTGTCTTTATCAGGCAGGACTGACAGTCAGGGGAGGACAAATAACCCAGAATTCATTTTAACCGAAGCTCATTTTGTTGCTGGGTTTGGTCAAAAACACCTGTTACCTGTTGTTCAGTGCCGGCATCTTATTTTCATTTCATTCCTTTTAAAGCACGAGTGAAGTTTGTCTTTCAGGTCACGGCTCAGTTTCACTTTTAGAAGTTGTCTAAAGACATCCAAAGCTGGTATATTATCCTCCAATAAATAAGAAAAGTTGTTATTATTCGAATAAGAAACTTCAGCTGATAATTACATCTATTTAACTCCCAAAATGTGCATCCTTTTCTCACAACTGCTGCGAAACAGAAGCAAGCGTCATGCAACAAAGTACCTGTTTAACATGTGGCCTCTCTGGATACTGAATTTATATTAATGGCACTGTCAGCAGTTTAAGAGAGAAAAATATATTCTTATGTTTACTACAATTTGTTCACAATAACCTGTACTGACAGTAGGAAAATAAACCGGTCAGTTTAAAAAGATTTTAGCCTTTATTGTCCTCTTCACATTTCTGTAAAAACAAGAGTAATATTATCATTTTTGACAAAAAGGATGTTCGTTCTAGCAGTTAAGGATGACGACAGAAAGTAAAAGTTGTAATCACGTGGTAACCTGGAAACATTTGTTGTTTTTAAATATAAATAAACTGACTTGATTACATCTACTGAACGTGGGCGAGTCCTGTATTAGGTTATGATATTTTCTTCTTTCACCATCTGCCATGAGTGGCTGCAATAATATTTTTATACATCCTTTTATCTCAAGATCAGGAGTGAAGTATCTTTTAAAAACAGAAGGGAGTTTTCTCCTGATAACAGCGCACTTATTTTGAGTAAAAAACACACTGAAAGAGCAACTTGACTGCGGCTGAAATGTTTGTTTTTGCTGACCTCCAGTGGTTTAACTTCTCCCCTTGCTGCAGTGATGTAGAAGTGTACTTAAGGGTGTGGCAGTACACCGTGACATCACTGTTGGGTGTTTTCAGGTCGACAAAAGATGTGTATTTTTACCAATAAACAAGGCAACGTTTTAGACAACCATCTGAGGGAGGATGGATGTCTCAGGGCTCCTCGTGGACTCAAACCTGCTGTCGGCTTTGACTCACTGAACGTGGGAGGACGAGAGCAGAAAATAGTCCAATCTTCTGCCATTCAATTTGCTGCCATTTTAGTGCATCTTTATTGTGAGCTTGTTGTGTGTCAGTGGTTCCAGAAGTTTTCTTAAAAGCCTCCTTGGCAAAATCGAAATTACTGCTGTTCAATTTGTTTTATTTTGATCTCTTTAGGTTGAACATACAAAGTCATGAATCATATCTTGCAACAAACCTCTCAGATGGGAAAGAAATCCAATTAAATGGATGTTTAATTGGATCAGTTTTGTCGGAAACTCTGATTTTAATATTTCTGAATCTCAATTTAGAACAAAGTCTTGGAAACACAACCACGTGCAACATATTGATCTGAATCACACTCACTTTGCCAGACTCCATTAACGGCAGACTGTGAGGAGAACCTCTCTCCACCAACCGAACCCTGAAACACACAAACATGCGTAAACGTCACAAGTTTGTACAGTGAAAAGAGGGAAAACTACAGAATGAAAGCTGACGGGACAGACTCTGATACCTGTCATGTCGCAGAGCTCTCATGTCCACGTACACAGTAGTAGGGTCCGGTCCTGAAGTGCCCTGCAGCCAATCACAACACAGAGGCAGTGAGCATGTGATCGGAGACATTTAATTTGACCAAAATCGAACACAAAGCGTCATCTGGGAGCCACACTGGCTGTAGCTGCAGCAGCTTCTTCAGAGATAAAGACAACTACCAGTTCTATTTTAGTACTTAAGTGTTTTCTGCCTTTTGTTCACACTGTAGAAGATTTGTAACACCAGTACTAATACCATCCCATAGATACCAAAACAATTCGTTCTTCAGTACTTTTGTTTAAGGCACACAAACATGTTTTAGATTTTGATATTTGACAAAAGACACCAAAGGTTTAAAATGTTAAATGTTGTCCAAATGAAAGCAACTGAACAAGAACTTACAGTCTTACAGTCTAAAATTGGCCACATTTTGATTTGAATCAGGAACTACGTGATCAAACAAGAGCACTACTCCGACCATATATTCCACGCAAGTTTCAGTATTTGACAGCTCTGGATAGTCGGTGCTACGGACACATTTCAGTCAGTACCAAAAACACATTATTGAATCAGCGGCCTTAACGGTGGCTAAACAGAATGTAAATAAAATACTTCATATATTGATCAAAACTCTGTGAGTTAGCTCTTTATTTTTCTTCCAAAATGACATAATCTTAATGAAAGTTGCGCATTTTTTGAGTAGAAAAGATTACTGTCATACTGATGCAGATGACAAAGATTTGCAACACCTGGATGATGCAAATTCAAAGTATTTATGTGGTTTTCGAAGCGTTTCATTGCAACGCTCCATTTAAAATCTGCTGCGTTTTCCCCTCAGTTTTTACCTGCAGGCAGATGGCCAGGTTGACTCTGCAGCCGAAGGCCGTGCTGACAGATCGTGGGTGGAGGCCGAGGTCTTTGAAGAGCTTAGAGAAGGAGTGTGTGAGCGACATCCTGGGCCTCTCCTCCGCCACCACGACACAGGCCCGAACCCGGGACAGATCCAGACCCCGAGCCTGGACGGGAAAGAAAGACCTTATCACACAGAGGACTGAGGGGCTTCTTCGTATATGTTTGGGAGTTTTCATTATGAGACTGACAATTAGAAATAACTGTCATAGATACGTATGTTTTTTCCTTTCTTCTTTCTTTTTTTGTAGTAGCCCTCTACACCCCTCATTTTTTATTTAATCTAATCCCGTTTATATTGGCTTTAGTTTTTAAGAGATGTCTCTGTTTACGCTTTTAGCTTCCTACATCTCTTGCACAAGCTTTTGTCTACTTTATAAGAGTAAAAACACACTCAAATCCATCTTATCCAGGTGCTGCATCTAAAAAACTATGACTGTAAATCAAATCTCACAAAGGAATCACAACACTGTAATCTGCGCCTGTTAAAACTTCTTCTTTGTTTCAGTAAATAATAAGTTTGATTCCTCTGTAGCTGTAGAAAAGACAATTTGGGCTAAATCATTAAAGTTTTAACAGGAGCAGATGACAGCGTTGCGAGGCCTTCGGGAGGTAAAAGTTGTGTTTTATACTCCTTAAAGAAAGAAGGTCTTGGTTTTAGAGATAAGGTAAGAATTAAATTAAAGTTAAAGTTAGGAGATAAGGATTGCTTTATGTCAGTGACGGTCCTCACAAGTAGAGACATACAAAGGTGTGTGTAAGTAAAGAACATTTATACTTTTCACTCTGTGTTCGGCCTTCAGTCTCCATGGAGACTTAAAGAAAGAAAATCACTAAAATTAACTCTGCAGCTTCCATCAGCGACCAATCAGAGGCGTCGTCCCTTCAGCAGTCAGACGTGTCCTCAGGCGGAGCAGACAGAGACACAGTCGGAGTTAATTACCTCCAAACCAGAGGACAGAGGAGGGGGAGTCAGTTAGACGGACTCTGAGTCTGTGGGTTTATCAGGTCCAGTGCTGAGTCCACCTGTACTGATGCATTTTATCTATTTTCAATACGGATGTTTAGATGAACTGAGATTATTATTGTTGTTTTGTTTTATCGATTTAAATTGTTTTTATTGTTTTTTAGGTTTTGAGGTAATTTTATTGACGTTAATGTTGTAACTTTATTGTTGACTGTATGAAGTGTAAGCGCATTGTTGACTGTATGCATTTTATTTTCATATGGACCTCAGGAAGAGTAGCTGTTGCCAAGGAAACGACTAACCCCAATAAACAGTCAACTGTCAATCCAACAAAGTGGTCAATATATTGGCATCATTTCTTGTCCTGCAGGATTTCTCCCAGGAAAGAGCTGCCTCACACTTCCTTCCAACAACAAAAAATCTTTCTGTGGGCTGAGTACGATTCTGATTTATCAGCATCATCATTATTATTATTAGCCATGTCAGCTAATCCTTATGAATTATTTAATCATTATTAACAATTGTCTAAAAGGGCTCTTTTACATCACATTTTGGCCACACAGTCTGAGGTACAAAGTGGAACAAGGTTCAGGATTTAGGAACAAAAAAGCCTTTTAGACCAAATAGTTCCAGGAACTATGAAGCCACAGGAACTCAACTAGTAACTAAAAGTCTCTTTTCTGTATTCTTGTTTGCATTTTCCCCGCATCCAAATATTGATACTTGTGGCACTCAGTGTTTCCTTATTGTGTGAATGAAGCTGTACAAATTCTAGCAGACGTGACACTGAGTCATGCAAACTCTGGAAAGTAGTACCCCCTGAACTGGAACTATTTTGGCACCTGAAACTATCATAGAGGAACTAAATTTAGACCCTGGTTCTGCCAGTTGAAACACAGGAAAGGGCTTTTAGTTCCTGAAATGGTTACTGGAAAAATTTCTTTGGTTGAAACATTTCACAGCATCAAGAGCTACAAAAATTCAAACATGATGTCCACAACACAAACACAACACTGTTTTACAGCTATGGAGGCAAAAGGAAAGCGCTAAACCAGGAGCAGGGACTTTTGTGGCCCAGGATCCAAACCTGAGCTGGGTTCCTGCAGTCAAAATGGAGGTAAATAAATATCTGAGCTCCTAAAAATGTTCCTGTGGTTGAAAATGGTTTGTCAAATAAATGTCACAAATACTACTTGAATGGACATGTTGGTTGTGTCAGTGTCTTGCTGACCTTGAGCGCCTCGGTCTGCAGGCCGAGTCCTTTGGTGCAGAGCTCCATGACGCTGTAGGAGCAGAAGGTGTCTCGCACCCTCAGCTGGCTGACGGCCAGCAGCCACAGCGCCGGGTTGGACTCCAGCTCGACCGGAGGAATCAGGATGGACTGGTGGCCTGAATACACACTGCAGAAAACACACACAAACACACACACTTCCTTCAATGACCTTTTTAATGGTTACATGCAATAAAAGGTCCTTTTATACGTTATATAACCAGCTGGTCTCGTTGAGATCAAGATGTATTTTCCAGAGAAACCTGAGAGCCAAATTCACACTCATTCGTTATAACAATCAGGTGCAAATGTGAGTTATTGTTGCTTTAAAGTCATTGTGGGGGGACGAGAAAGTCTCATACCGAAGGTGATTTGCAGTCTGCTTTATTTATAAGACGTTCAGCAGCAGAAATCTGTTCTCGCCAAGTTCAGAATTTATGAGCGGAGGATTTAAAAACTAAGCAGACCTGAGATCTGGAACCAGAGTGAGAAGATTTCAAACGCAGAGCCTCACAGATAAAATCTGTTTCTTGTTATTAAAGGACGCCGGACGACTTTCAGACATAAATCATAAATTGAGTATCACATGTACTGAAACCTCTGCGATACAAAAAAGGCTCCGTGGTGAACTACTACAGTGACATTATGTGGCCAGAAGTATGTGGACACCTGAGCATTACACCTATATGTGATAGTTGAACATGTCACTCTGAACCCACGTTTATTAATCTGCTGCTCTAACAACCTCCACTGGTTGTTCTGGTTTCAGTCTCTCCACCAGATGTTGAACCTGCTGCAGGGATTTGATCCCATTGCGCCACAAGAGCATTAAAGATCCAACACTGATGTTGGTGATCAGGTCTGGCTCACAGTTGGTGTTCCAGTTCATCCCAAAGGTGTTGGATGTAGTCAAGGTCTGGGCTTTGAGCAGGCCAGTCATGTTCTTCAACACCAAACTGGGAAAACCATTTCTTTATGGAGCTGGTTTTGTGAAGAGCCTTCCCCAATCTGAGCAGGTAGCGTACGGTGGGTTTTTACAGCTTTTTCTCTGAAAATGACGCTATGAGAGCGCTGAGAGTCAACCAGAACAGTGAAGTTCACTATAAAGCTCGGTAAAGCCGAGTGGAGCTGCGGATTCAGGTTCATTACTACGAGAGACATCTTTCACATTTGACATATTTTTATTATAAAAACACTGATTATTACCACTTGATCATTAAATTACATGTTTAATGGTGTGTAAGTAGATGGAGACACCGACCTGCAGAGACACCAGAGGACAAAGCCGAGGCCGCAGTAGGGATCCAGACAGATGGCCACTTCTCTGGACGGGTACAACTCACACTGCAGCTTCACCGACCGACAGAAGGCTCCAACTGCATTATGGGACATCTGGAGAGAGGGAGGGAAGGAGAGAGACACAACAACACACACAGAGACGAACAAGGTAGAAAGACGGACACTTAATCTTAAAATTCACACTTTGGAATGAAGGAATTTGTTTTTAACACAACAACAGAAGAAGCAGTTTGTGTATCAGGACTAAAAAAACTTGTTTTCCTTCTTTTTTTAAACACAACAAGACCTGGATATGCTCAAATTCATGTTCCATACTTAAATAGACGTGTCTGCTCTTATGTAAAGTGCTCTTTTCTCACGTTTCCTGTATGTGCTGTACTGTGTGTTGACTGAATTTCCCTCTGGAATGAAAAAGTAATGAATAAATGGAATAAGGAGGGAAGGCTCTCCGGGCGACGGGGCGAGAGGCTGTAAGCGGTTTGCTCGGGTGAGGGGGATTAGCGCTGAGCTGACCTGAACTCCGGCCAGCATGCCGGTTGTCGACACACTGAAGTCCAGATAGGCCAGACCGTCGGGGTTGGTGGGCTTGTAGAGAGCTGGAGGCTTCTTCTTTGGCAGGTCATCTGCAGCACATACACACATTTTTGTTTTATTACACTCAAGAGGACCGTCTGTTGAGTTACATTCATTTCAGAAACACTGACCTCAAGCTGAACCCACAATGCAACTATAGCAGCTTGTAGTCATTGATGGAGATTTAAAATGTACTGTTGTAGTAGACATCATGTTACATGGCTGACACTTAAACAGTAGCTCCTTTAAAATGTGCAAAACGTACTTATTTTCTGCACTGTTGGATGTAATTTTTACCTAAAGGGACAAATGTCGAGTTCAAACCAGATTATTTTACCTTCATAAAATGGACAAAAATGTAAAATGTCCACATTTTTTCTCTCTTTCTGACTGAATGTTTAACTGTAATTTACACCTATCCGGTATGAAGATTATAGAGACCTAGAATATGTGCACTCTGTAACAGTGGCCAACAGTAAACCCACTCACATCACAGGGACTCCTTTCATCTGGATCCCCACAAAATCACATATTTTAGTGTTGAAGCGTAACATACACCAGATGTGTCGAACAGACAGAAGAAGAACTCAAAGTACAATAACTGTGATCGACCAATCCGGGGAGCAAGTTCCTGCTTTTTTTTAGGAGTCAACCCCTGATGATGTGTGTGTGGGCTTACATAGAAAATGGTGCTGGTGTGTGTCGCCCTAAACGTCTGGTTTCTGGGTTAAAAGGTACCCTGTGCAGTTTTTAGCACCAGTGGAGCGCTGTTTGGATGAGTGGGTCGCTGTTTTGTTTGTATCTCGTGTTGTCCACAGTTTCACGCTACAGCTGGTCGCGGTAACGCGCCGAGAAACTTGGCAATTTGCCAGTAAAATGCAGCGAAGAAGAAAACGTTGATGTAAACAACACAGGTTTCGAAATATTAAAAAAAATCTGCTTTCCTCAGGGTACCTTTGAGGTTGAGTTTAAGGTAAAATTAGAGTAAGAGGGGGTGTTCGGGGGAAGGGAAGGAATGTAAATACATGTCTTCATATAGTATAGCAGTACAGGTTTCAGTGTGTGTGTGTGTGTGTGTGTGTTTGCTGTACCAGTGTCGAGGACAGGTGGCCAGTTCCTGATGTCCACGGTGGCGGTGGCCTCCTTAGAGCGCAGCAGCTTACAGATGACCGCCGTGGTCATCACACAGGCCGAGTGACTGACCTGCAGAGAGAGAGAGGCGGGGGGAGTATCTTCAGGTTACTGTTATATAATAATATGATTATTTAATTCTGATAATGAATTCAATCCTTTTCCTCAAGAAGGTCAGAGGTCAGCTACACAACAACAACCCTGGAGCTTTTTAGGGAACTTTTTATATTTTAATATTGGATAAAATAAGAAAAATTCTCAATGCAAACAAGGAAGATAATAGAAGTAATAAACACTCATTATCTCTGTGCCAAAGGTCGAGTTTTTATTTCATGAAATGGTTTGTAAAATTGTTTTAGAAGCATAAGAACAAAAACAAACAAAAAACACAAGATAAGAGAAGACAAGACAAGACAAGACAAGATAAGATAAGATAAGATAAGATAAGAGAAGAGAAGAGAAGAGAAGAGAAGAGAAGAGAAGAGACGATAAGCCTTTATCGATCTCCAGAGGGGAAATTCAGGTGTTGCAGCAGCTTCAGGACAGAAATAAGTACAGATAAATAGATAAAGGTCAAAAATAAATAATTAGAAGCATATAAAATAAAAATTAGAATAGAAATAAAAATAGAAACTATACAAGAGGAATTAAACTCAAATTACAAGTAAAGCAATAAACATATATGCTGTGTCTCAATTTGCGTACTTCTGTACTTACACTTGCTATTTTGAATGCAGAAGTGCATTCACACTGACAAGTACGGCAAAATGCAGTGCACTTCGAGCACCCGGGTGGTGTACTCATAACGGTCAAAAAGTTGAGTGTGGAACGCCGGACACTTCTCACCCTCAACGGTCGCCATCTTGGCTACGTAGCGGAAGGCGAGGGACCACTAACTTATGAAAACGGCAGCCGAGGTTGCAGCGGTCGTAAAAGGCTACATAACCTTTCTTTTATTTCACCTCAGCAGTCCACCAAAATCTGTTTCTGAAAAAATTTGAGGCCTAATTTAAAAGTTTATTCCGACTTTCGTAACGTGAGGGCACTACTGCACTGCCGTTGCAACTGCTTTCTTGGCCGTGCTTCACGCTTGTGGGGGAGACGTGTCAGCCGGCCTCCGGTAACGACGGCCCGTTCAACGCTCCTTGCAGATTTGTAATATACAGTTTTCATATAATTATATTTAGTGAACTATGACCTGGCAATTGGCCGAAAGAAAATACCATACATCCTCCAACCAACGGGGTCCGATAATATCTGCATGAGAGGGGCCTGTTGGCGATAATGCTCCGCCTGGTTGCAATTCGCCACTAAAAAGAAGAAGAAGACCGGCCGTGTTCGATTTGAGACAATGCTACCCGTCGAAATTCACACGCTACGCAATTAAGTACATAGTGTACACAGTGTACTACATGGAAGTGTTCTAACAGAAGTACGCGAATTGAGACACAGCAATCGTACCCATGACCACTGTTGTCTCAAGCAAAGCGACACAGTGGTGTGATTAGTAGCAGCAAAGTCTTTGAAAAACAACATTAATTGAAAAAAAACCAAAAGGAACACAAAGTAAAATCTCTGACCTCCACGATCATCTTGACGGTGGGCAGGGTGGTGGAGATGTTTTGAGGGTGAGGCGGTCGCACCGTGATGGGAACACAGCCGGCGTACAGGCTGCCGTAGAAAGCTGCAATCAGGTCTATACCTGCAGGACACACGCACACAGGCGGAGAGGGAGAAAGGTGTGAATGATCAACTCAGCTTCATCAGTCGTTCTGAACCCACAAATGTTCTGTAAATAACAGCGCGCATCATCTCTGACCTGGTGGGTAGACCAGAGCGACGTGGTCTCCTTCCTGCAGACCTGCTCTCTCCATCAGCAGAGCCGCCACTCGCTCTGCCCTCTTATGGAGCTGCAGGCAGGTGAGGGAGCTGGACACCGCCCCCTGGAGGAGGAGGAGGAGGAGGAGGGGAGGGATGAAGGGAGGGAGCACAGGAAGGAGGAGGAGAGAGCGATGAAAGGAAGAAGACAGGGGAGCAAGATGGATTTTAAAATCACAACTTTTTTAGTCAAGACCCAGTTTTGTGTCACTCACTCGGGGTTAAGACTCCCCTAAACTCTTTTACAACCAGTTTTATCTGACTTAGATTACAGGTAATATTTGTATTTATATATTCAGTTTTAAAATGATATGAACTGAATGAAATGAATTTAATATGAATTGAAACTGTGGTCAGAGGTGTGTGCTGTTACCCGGGAGCTGAGCAGGGTGTAGAGGACGTGGTCTGGTGTCGTCTGAGCTCTCCACTGCAAAACCTCCGACAGGAACAGGAACTGAAAAACACGATCGGAGCGGAGGTTAGCACAAACACGCAGGTTTTATCACCCTGAACTGTGCTTTCTTTGCCACAGATCCTGGCATTCGCACAGACTTTGTTTGTGCAATCTGCGTGAGAAAATAAATAACAACAGATCTTATTCCTGCACGTAGTTCCACGCGTTTCGTCTTGAAGTTGAAAATAAACCCAATTAAACCAAATCTACCAACTTTTTAAGTTGTGAAACAGACTTCAGCCAAAGTTAAAGAAACCTCTCTGATCTAAACTCACTGTGAATAACAGTAAAGATGCATTAAACATGTTCACAGGGGCCATAAAATCATGTGTTTTACTGAGAATTTCTACCAACATCAGCACATCATGTAAAACTGCACACAAGACATAAGCAGTAAAAGCTTTACAGCCGATACAGGAGCCGGTTTATTCATGTGAGAATAAATCTTTAGTTTTATCCATCATATTTAGCAGTGCTGCTGATAGTGCATGACTTTACTGCAGTATCTGAGTCTCTGCCGTCCATCCAGAGCATTAAAGTGGTTTAATCGATATCACAGACACGGTGAAATTTCAAAGCAGGTAAGAAACGATCTGCCGATGCGTCAAAGTGCCTCTGAAGAATCAATTTATGACCAGTTTACTGATGCAGCAACTGAAGCCTTTTTCTTCATCAGGCAGCTGAAATAGTGATCGGCCTGTTTAGAAAGTTTATTTGCTGCTTATGATTGTAAATCAATTGGAACTCCTGATAAAGTCAAGATTGTTCGCTGTATAGTTTCTCCAAAATGTCAACTTTTCAATCAGTAACTAATCAGAGCGGTCTTGACCTTCACGTTAACTTCTAAACTTCCGCAGTTCTGAATGAATTCAGTGAGATTTCAAAAGGTTTAATGAAAATTATAGCTGCTGAAAAACGGAAGAGGAGGAAGACAAATGAGACATACAGGAGGGTCCGTCAGCAGAACTGCCCAGACCAAAATTATCATTAAAGCTTGAAGTCACGTGTCTCTAATTGACACAGCACAATGCCTGAGTAGGTATTGGCATGTTAACTCAGCATCATCCAAGTCTTTAACTCACCACCTTAGACACTAAGGACAAGTCATGATCTTGTTGAGCTACCTGCCAAGTCAGAAACCACAGATGGCTTCAGACCATGTTTTAGGCAAACACCAGGGTTTGCATGAAAAGGCAGATTTCAAACTATCATTAAACCTTGAAGTCATGTGCCTCTAATTCACACAGCACAATGCCTGAGTAGGTAGATGTTCATTCTGCATCACCCAGGTTTTGAACTCGCAACCTTTGCAACCAATGGCACGTCGTGATCATGTTGAGCCACCCAGAAAAATGGGAAACTGGAAGGTGGCTTCACGCTAAGACTTACGCAACCACCATGGTTGCTACAACAGCTGTCCATGCACGTGAAGGCAGATTTCAAACTAGTGTCAAAAATTCTGAGAATTTGTTTTCCTTCATCTAGACAACATGGAGATGTCTGTAATTTATTTTTACAAAGATTGATCGCTCCATAAGTGACAAACGTGATGTTGAAAGATGCTCTTTTTTCCATTGACTGAAATGGTTTACATGAGGATAGAATTAAAAATACTGTCAAAAATTCAGTTTTGAGATACAATTCTGAAATTTACCACACTACATCTACCATGACATCCAAATTTCGTCATTTATTTTCATGAACACTGGAGATTTATTTTGCGAGAATTTGCAGTAGCTGTTTACAGCACTGATTACAGCAAAACATTTTGATGCACTGTGGGCTCAATTTTTGATAATTCAAAAATCGTTTGCCGAGGACAGTCTGAAGATGCAGTTGAGCAAAAAATGTGGGAGGTTTAATCAGTTTTACAGTTTTTGAGAAAAACAGAGTGATGGACATAATTTCTGCCAGCTAGAAGCATCTGAACATCTCTGCTCATTTGGGGCTACATTTTGGTGAAAGCTGCAAAGCCGGAGCACGTACGACTGATTTGTTATGAATTTCCAAAGTTTTAAACTTTAGACGGTTGCTGTAGCGCCACCATCAGGACTATTAGCTCACAAAGCCAGTTGAGGAAGTTTGGCATAGGACTGGACCTATGTGCAAAGTTTGGTTTATTTTCATGCATGGGAAGGCAGATTTCCTTGTAGGAGGAAGAAGAAGAAGAAGAAGCTGAGCTGCCTGGCCCTTAATAAGGCGTCTCAAGGCTCAGAGGAGGGAGGTATTCTGTGACCAAGATTTAAATCTGAAAATCTTTTTCTCTTTGAAACATTAATTATCAAAACATGCTTATACGGTATATTCATCATCAAAAAAGTGTGTGATTGTTTGACCCTGAGGGAGATGTGTGTGTGGTCAACTTTATGGTCTCGTTTATTATTTTAATTATACATTTATCTGATTATTTGTTTTATTAATCGATGAACTGAGTCCACGTTGACGTCTTCAAATGTCTTTTTTTGTCTGACCAACAGTCCAAACCCCAAAGGTATTCAGTTGACAATCATATAAAACAGAAAAAAGCAGCAAATCCTCATATTTGAGAAGCTGGAACCAGAGAGTGTTTGGAGGTTTGTTCGCTAAAAAATCATTTAAATGTTCAATCGATTATCAGAATAGTTGCTGATTATTTTTCTATGCATCTATTAACCGATTAACCAACTTATTGTTTCAGTTCTACTCTTGTTGCCATGGTAATAAAGGCTTTTAAACTTTTGTACTTAAAGCAGTGATCCTTGGAATCTTTTCCTTTTCTTGAGAACAATGTTTGTTGATCACGTTTATTTGTGGTTGTTTGCTTTGCGATGACAAATTCAGAGATTACCCTGCATTTTATTTATCATTACATCACTGCTGCTAGCCTTATTTAAAGCCTCTGCGTGAGTGAATCTATTTCACCTGGTCGTTGTCGTCGGTCTGTCCCAAATCTCTGCCGCTGGCCTGGGCGATCCTCTTCCCTGACACCAGATTCCCCACCATCACAGAGGCAGGTCCGATCTCTGCAGCGCACACACACACACACACACACACACATGCAGGATCAGCACATCGACAGGACCAGTTACAAACACACACTTCAGTTACAGTTACAAACAACCCCTGTTTCCCACCTGGTTGTTTCTGCCGTGGTTTGGGCAGGTTGGTGACGCAGGTGTGGGGGCACATGAGGACGTTGCAGGGGTGCAGCCCCCCCTCCAGGTACAGCTGCTTGATCTCTGACAGGTGGATGCCGCCCAAAGGAGTCTTGGGCAGAGTGTTGGCCGGGACCAGAGCCAGGCAGAACACACCCACCCCATGGATACTGTCGATGGCCTGAGAGAGAGGGGGGGCAGAGGACAGTCAGAGGACAGTGGGATTATCTTACAGTTTAAGAAATGGTGTTTGGAAATGTTTGTATTTAAATTATTCACTGCTTACCTGCACTTTTTTGGGGATTACATTTATGATCAATAATCAATCTTATGTTCTGATAGTGTTGTTGAATTCATTGCAATTTCTAGTACTTCTGTTTTGATATCTTACATGATTTTATTAAAAAAAAAGAAACAGCTGTTTTAAGAGTACATGATTTGGTTTTCTAGTGTTGAGGCAGTAATACAAAATGTGACAGCAAATGCCGGATTGTTACTATGGAAACACTTTGAGGAGAGAGTTGCATTTTGTTCTTACAGCCAGTTTTTAAATCCTGCTGGAAAAGAAGAAGCAGTGATCTTCTCTGACACAAGAAGTGAATCCTGGTAAATCTGGTAATTTAAAAGAGCAGGTGCTGGACTCCAGCGTGCGAGAGGAGCTGTACCTGCAGGACGCGGCTCATCCACTGGAAGCTGTCCTCCTCCGTGGAGTCGGGCCTCTGCTCCGCCACCACCACGATCCTCTCGTCCCTCAGCACCGTCACAGAGAACACCGCTATCCTGCGGGGGACGGAGGACAGAAACATCACTCAGTACAGCTGAGAGCACGCCGTCACTTTCACCTCCAGTTCTTCTTCATGTTTCTATTTCAACGTACTGTAGCTGTTACTGACCACTGCCTCATATACTGGGACAACAAACTGGGCAACATGTTAAATATCAGAAAGTGATCCTCCTCTGAAGTGACTACGACTCCTTCCTGACCACAACTAGAATGTTTTAATCACTAAATTAGATAAATCATAACAATGTGGAGAAAGAGGACTTATTTAGTAATAAACAGCTGTAAACACTGACGTGATTTGGGTTTCAGTGGCGAATTTTAGTGACCTGTTATCCACCCTGACAATAAAACTAAAAATTAATACTTGGAATATTTCGCCCACTAATGGTTAGACTTGATGAAAATGAATATTACTACAAAACAATTTAGCAAATTTAGAAAATCTTGTTTTAGGGTTATCAAATGAGTCTGATTGTCTCTGTGGGGGCACCACACAGTTCATTTTTAACCCAAGTCATATAAAAAACATCACTACACACACAAGCTATGACCCTACATGTAAGATTTTAGGTTTTTACTTCTTTTGTGATGAAACTTTGTTGGTTAAAAGGGCTTTAGGAGAAAAGATCAGCAAGAAAAGAGGGTGTCAGCAGGGTGTAAAGACACAAAGAGCCCCAAATATCTGATTTAAAATGTGATTCCTTTAGATCTTCGGGTTTTAAGAGTCTGGTGTCACATCAGAGGAGAGCAACAGGAATCTAAAACACAGGTGTGATGAATTAGAATCACTGACTGTTGAAAATGGTGAATGTTAAAGGTTCATTCACTTTGTGTTTTCTTTGATTCACTCTACCTACTCCAATGTCCTTCTACAGCAGGTGTTATAACGGAGGCTCAGACGTATACGACGGGAAAACACAAGTGTGTGAGCGGATAAGAAAGGAAGGATATTACACACCAAACAATCCAACTACAAACACTCATATTGTCAGCAAACAGACGGCACTCCAGCACCGGCGGTCATAAAACATAAAGACATAAACAAAGAAAGGATGGAAGCCACCGACACACACAGGCAGACGCCTCAAATACGGCAGCACACACACGCCTAAACTTTCAGCTCAAAATATTTAAATCCAAAATCAATTTCACCTCGATATGTTTGAACAAAGGGAGCCTTCCTTTGTTAACGTGGTGACTCACAGCTGCTGCAGCTGGTTTTCTACATAAGCTTGAACCTTAAATAGCTCTTGAAAGCGTCATCAGACCCTGTCAGGTAAAAGATGGATTTCCTCCTCGGCAGCCGTGGACACAATTAAACTTCACTCTATTACTGTTTCTGGATTCATCCACTATTGCTCTACTTTATTAGATTTATTATGTGCGGTGGTGCTGCTCGTTTATCAGGGTGACAGTAAATGTGCCAGTACTTGTGTCGGTGTTAGAAAAATGTTGTTTTTTTTCACTCTCAGAGTGACTTCCAAAAGCTCCCCTGAGTGTCTCCTCTTGTTCCACTCACCTGCCCCTGTAGACGAATTTCATTGGCTCCACCGCCAGCGCCGTGGCAACGATGTCGTCGGCGTTGTGCCTCCGCCCGCTCACCATGATGAGCCCGTCCATCTTGCCGGTGATGAAGACGAGGCCGCCGGGGCCAATGAAGCCCAGCAGGCCGGTCCGCACGAAGGCGTACTCGCTGATCAGCCCCCCGCTGGAGCTCACCGGGTACACCTGCAAACACACACAGGCGTTCAGCTGCAGGGTCGCCATGGCAACTGGCCAGCACTACAGTAGAGCCGCACGATGGAGCTAAAATCAGATATTTTTAACTCGGGACTTTTATATTGACAGTGTCACACTGCTGGTCTTAATAAAGTGGATGTTATAACCAAGCAGGCTCTGCAGAAGCATCCACTGTGCGTTTCATTTAACTACAGCAAGTTCAGACAAATGTGACGCAGCATTCAACACCAAGAAAAGATCATATTTAAGAGAATTCAGAACATTACAATGACTAGTATCACAGATAATATCTCAAAATACAGAAAAAAAGGTTGTAGAGGTTGGACAAAAGGTTTCTCAATGCAAAACATTCATTTTTATTCAGACTTTATATTTTTAAGTAACAAAATGTCATTTTTCCTAAAACAACCTGTTAATTAGAAGAGAAAACCACAATGTGTTAAAATGATTCTGCTTTGAAACATGAGACGATATTCTGAAACAGAACAAGGCAGATAACAAAATGACAAACGATTTACACCAGAAAAAATCAAATTATCAATACTAATTGTAGATATTATCAGTATTTTAAGACAAAATGAGCTATTAGCTTTTCATCTTGTTTGCCAAGTTTCCAAATTAAAGAAAATAAACTAAAATATTCTCCCTACAATGAATAATTAATGTAAGTAATAAATAATAAATTAAAGTTTCTAGTGCTGAAAGATTCCTCTGATCGATACGTACATTTAAGATTTGTTTTTGACACATGATACCACATGAAGGTGAAGATGGGGAAGTTTGCCATCATTGATTTTCGATCAGACATGAATGAATTGCTTCTCAAGGCACCGTGCCATACTGTAGCAGAAGACACTGGACTTACCAGCGATGCAAGAGAAGGCGAAAGCTCAAACATCTGTAAATTCATCAGGAGACTTTGTAGAGACTTTCACAAAAACTTTAGTGTTTAAAGCAGAGCGATTAGCCGAGTACTTGATTAGTTGATAGACAGAAAAATAAAATGCTAATTTCTAATCTAATTTCTTTATACATAAATGGCTGATATTCTCTGGTTTTAGCTTCTCAAATGTGAATTTTTGCATCTTCTATGATATAAAATTGAATATCTTTTGGGTTTTGGACTGTTGGTCGGACAAAACAAGACGTTTGAAGAACTCCTGGAACTTAAGATGGGCCTGTTTCATTAATTTCTGACATTTTATAGACCAAACAATCAATTAATCAAGAAATTAATGGGCAGATAAATCAGTAATGAAAGTAATAGTTAGTTGCAGCTGTAGTTTACACAGTGAGGAAGAATGTTTTGTGACGGTCACACACTTATGCACACACACACACACACCTCAAAGGTGTTCTTGGTCATGCCGGTGAGGCCGTAGTAGGAGGTGCCGGTGGCGATGGAGCAGACACAGAGCTCACCGATCTCATCTGTCTGACAGAGCTGAGGGACGCCTTCTGGTTTCACCACACACGCTAGGCCTGGGAGGGCGAGAGACACAGAGACAAACAGGCAGAGAGACAGAGAGAGAGAGAGAGAGAGAGGGAACCACAGGGTTAACACCTATGAAATTCCTTCTGTTTCCTTGAATAAACTCCCTGTAAAGTTATTTTTCACACAGGGGAAAAAAAAGATGATCCACCAGAAGCAGCATTCACTCCAAACACACCTGTTCGTGGGAATAATCCAGGCCGACATCACAGACTGAGCTTAAAGTAGGTTGTTCTAACCCAATTATGACGTCTACATACGTCTGTGTCCACCCAAAACCAGGTTACACGAGGAACTGGGTTAAGAAGAGAACATCTAAACAACAGGAACTGGTGCCAGGATATTCTTATGGATGTTGCTGACTATAAAATGTGGTATCAAGATGGGATTTTACAGTCTCATAACACAGAATGGCCATCATATACTGTATCTGTAGGGGTTTAACAGGGCTGTGATCAATTTTCAGCGACTCAGCGACAAGTTCTTTATTTGTCATGCGGCAATGAAACTCTTTGTACTCAGGCTCCCTCCAACAATGCTCATACAAAATGTCTAAAAAGAAAATCATGCAACTAAAAAAATGAGAACCTAAGGCATAAGATATAATTTATATACATAATATAATACTGTGGTAGACTGGTGTACAGTAGTGAGTTTAGATTTCTAGATTTTAAATCTCACTTTTAGGCCGATGCTCTCTTGTGGAAGAAAACCTCCTCCAGCCATTACAGGGCCTAATGAAGCTAACAGATTACTCCTTTAATCTCCTCCTTTAATTTAGTTTCCCTGTTACAGCGGGTGTAGTTCCCGCGGTGAACACCGAGTGGTGTGAGTTGACGGCGTCGGGAAGCTCAGAGTTTGTGACAGTGATGCTTGATTAGCTGTGGCAGCCTGAGTGTTTGATCAGCAGGGTTTACACGCTCCCTCCTGCAGATTACTTCCTTCTTTATGGATTATAAGAGACAGACATTCACTTCCTCATGCGTGAATTCATTTGTACAAATGTACTCATTGCACCAGAAGAAGAAAATGTGCAGTACTCTTTATCTCACAGGGAAAAAAAAGCTACATTTTCTTTTACAAATACTAATTTCCAGTGTGCTCATGTGCATGACCTTACTAAATATCCCTGTAATGTTACATTTACAAGGATGTAATAACACAGTAAGGACACATTTTTGCAAATTAAGGTTGTATGATGGGCAAAGAGCAAATACAAAGAGTTTTAGCACTTGTTAGAAAGTGTAAGCTGATGCTGTATACTGTAATACATTTATGAGTAGAAAAACAGCTTCCATAAAAATATATCTGGATGTTTAATTTATGATTTAGGGCTGCAGCTAACTGTTTGACTCTAAATATTTAATATTAGTAATACATCGCTGTAAGTCCATGATATGTTCAGTACTTTACCCATGTTATTGTGTACTTATGAGTTATTTTAATGAGTTAATACAAACTGTAATGATTGCATTGCAAAGTGAACAGCTGAGGCGATTTGTCAATCAATGCATTAGTCGATCAACAGAAAATTTGTCAGCAACAACTTTGATAATTGATTAATCTTTCATAGCAAAAATGGTTAAAAAAAATCACTGGTTCCAGCTTCTCAAATATGAACATTTTTCTGTTTTTTTATGACACTAAACTGAGAATCTTTTGGATGGATTATTTCAAAGACCTGACAATGAATTGAGACTACAATCTGTAGACTCATAGATAATGAAAATAATCGGTAAATAATTGTTTCTTATGATCAAAAACCAGTCTGATTTGGTGTCTTGGTGTCTGTGGATTCTTCATTAGGACCTGAACAGATGATGTATTATGTCCTAAAAGCTTTTTTATGTTCTGTTTTACCTTGTTAAACTATCGGTGTGACTTTGTCCCCCTGAGACTAAACTCCGTTGATGAGAATGGATTGCCGTATTGAAAATTCTCCTCTCTTCTTTACTTCTTTATTTATTTTTCACGCGTTCGAAGCTCTTGAAAAAGTACAGCTGAACCCACTTAACTCGCTCGGTCGTGAGGACAGAGAGAACTCCTAAAATTGGATGTTGATGAAAAGGAGAGGCTGCACACCCTTAAAACTAATTTTACGATTTAATGGACTTTAATGGATTTTTTGCCATTCAGTGCATGACAACACTGAATAGTTTAACTCTTCAGGTGGTCGATGCCTACGACATGAACAAACACACAAACTGAACATTTCTCTCAGGTCACCACACACACACACACACACACACACACACACACACACACACACACAGACGTACCTCCTGGTGTGACGGTGCCGACGTCCTGTATGGTGAGCACTGAGAGGCGTTCCTCTGTGTCGACCCTGACGACGCCGTAGGTCAGACCCTGCATGGAGAGGACGCCTCGGCCCGGAGGCTGGCTGCTGTCCTCCACCGGCCTGAACACAAAACACACACAGCTCACACTGTCATTAATCTACAATACGCACACAGTAGACACAGCCTGTTGTACAGACATGTACATACACACAGAGTGTGTGTTTCTGACTGAGCGTACTGTGTTTTATTTACTGTGTACACCCGTATATGATGTATGTAAGTGAGTGTTTGTGTGTGTATAAATGTACATGTAAATCCTATCTATAAATCTTGAGTTTATATTTACAGTTTTTTATACAATTGCTAACACACATTACTGTAAATTGGACATCAATTTTCTACATCTACACCTAAAAAGAAATAAAAAATTTGGACACTGAGTTCCTATTTTCACTGCTTGATGAGGACCTCTATGAAAGTGCCAGGTGAGGAAAGGGGGCAGGTGAGGCAGAATCCCGAACGTTTTGAGCGGTTTTCGCTTGCCCTTCCACCTTACTCTCCCTCCCTCAACCCCAGAGAGGAATTATGTTCCTCGTGGAGGTGGAAAGTTTACGACCAGCTGCCACATGATCAGATGTCCCTCCTGGACACAAAGACTGCTGGATGTCTGGACATATCCGCAAAAGATCCTTTCCCAGGTGTATTAGAAGTCTTCGTGAAACTGAAGACTTGATTGGTTACTAAGCTGTGTGCTGCAGAGGGAAATAAACTGGACTTGGCTTCACTTGCTTGTGTGAATCTGTATATGTGTGTTTACAGTGTGTGCTCTCTGAGGATGTGTTTGCATAGGTGAGTGTGTGTGTGTATGAGACTGTTTGCATGTTTGTGCTTGTGTGTGTGCACACATGTTTGCATAATCTGTGTGCGTAAAGCAGGGTTGAGAGCATGTGTGTGTGTGTGTGTGTGTGTGTACCTCCTGATGGCCACTGTCAGGGCCTCGGGGGAGCTGGCGCAGGGACAGATGACGTCGGCTCGCAGGCCTTTAGTCTGAAAGACGTTGAGGAAGGCGTCGCAGGAGGAGATGGACCCTGACAGACAGAAACAGTCACAAACTGTCACAACGGGTTCGGTTCAGGTGTTGCGACACATAATACTTCTACACAAACTCCTGACGTGGTTACAGAAATCAAGCAGCCATTAGAAGAAGCTCTAAAAAGCTGTGTTTAATCAAATACAATGGCTCCCTGAGTGACATTAAAAGACACTCAAAGGACCATTTTGTACTAACGGTTTCTGGATGTTTTATCTTAAATAACTTAATTACTGATCTTTTCTTTTTTTCAGTGCACTGTAGAAATCTGGTGCCACTTTCATGTTTTTTGTTCCAAGCAGGAACCATTTTGAAAAGATCTTATTGAAAGTGGTGGAATCATTATTTAAGTAAAAATAACAAAACATCAATGTAATAATACTTCATCCAAAATCTACTTAAATAAAAGTACAGCAAAATGTACTTAAATCATCAAAAGTAAAAGTACTCAATCTGATTCTATGTGACATTATTAGATTGTTCATACTGAAGCAGCATGTTACTGTTGGAGCTGCTCCGGGTGGAGCTGGTTTAAACTATTTTATATACAGTTCAGTAGTTTAGTGGTTCCCAATCTAGGGGCCGGCCCCTCAAAACGGTCACCAGATACATCTGAGGGGTCGTGAGATGATTAATGGGAGAGGAAAGAAGAAAAAATACAGTTCTGATACACAAATGTCTAATCTTTTCTCTTTGCTTTCTGTGAATTTTGCCTCTTTGATGCTCGAACAGTTGTTTAAATGCATGTGAGAAGTTTAGAGGTGAAATGTCTCTTTGACTTACAGACATCTTAAACGTGACAAGGGGCCAGAAGTCGACACCGATCTATCGTAAAGGGTCACGAGCCAAACTAGTTGGAAACCACTGTTTTCTAATCTTTAACACTGTTGTATTTTATAAGATTCTCATGTGTTTTTTAATGTACAATCTTAATTTGAAAAGTAAAGTATGAAATTGGGACGCAGCTCTTGAAGACAAGTGATAAGCGAACATGGATTGTGTGAAATATGACGTGGTTTCAGACGACTCTTGGGTTGTTTCAAGGTGCCATTTAGGTTGTTCCTGGGATCCTTTTACATGTTTGAATTTGACATTTTATTCATTTATTTCCTAACAGCATTTCTGTTTAATTCTTATTTTGTGGCATATTTTGTATTATCTGACGTGTGTTGTTTGTCTGTAACTTACAGCAGCCTGTCTTGACTCTTAAAAAAGAGATAACCCTGATCTCAATGAGGTTTTCCTGGTTAAATACATTTTAAAAATGGTTTCTTGAATTAAAAAAATTGCAGTTTAGCACCTGACTCCCCCTTAGTACCCCTTGAAGGAACCAAAGGAGGAGGTTTGAAAACAGTCCCTGCTCACAGCTGCATCACCACGTGACAATAATGCAAATTTGTCAAAGATATACATCAAACTAAAGAGTCACTGTGGTGGATTTCCAACGTCAAGCCATTCTTTGCAAGTTGATACTGAACTGAAACCAAAGGCACTCTAGATTATATACAGTAAATACAACTTTCAAACATAAACAACATGCAATTTGTAATTAATGTTCTAAAACATGCAAAACCATCAGTATGGATCAGAAAATATATAATTTCCTGGTTTCTTAATGTTATATTTCAGTCTTGTTTCCACTCCAGTTGGGCTGAAAACCATCTATTGTACCAAATGTGCGTAGTCGGACACATCCTGCTCTATTCCTGTAAAGTGACCCAGTTTCCTGACTTCCCAAGAGAGTTTATCCATTTCCCTGACATTCTCTATCTCAAATACACCTCTCTAAACTCCCCCGTTAGTGAAAGAGCTCCGCTGTGGAGGCTGAGTGTGACCTTACAAGGGTTTGATCCGTCGGCCACCAGCAGCATGCGCAGCGAGCTCAGGTTGATGTCCTTCTGGTCTTTGTGGGCCACCAGAGCCCAGTGCATGTCTCTGGACTTCACACAGGCTACCTTGGCTGCAGGGGGAGACGCACACACACACATCGAGACAGACAGAGAGAAAATTAACATTTAATCTATTTGACAGACAGGTGAATGGAGTGAACTGACTGAGCTGAGTGGCAGGTGGAGTGCGTGTCTGACCTTTGTACTGGCAGACTTTCTGGATCCATGACAGAGGGTTGACCTTCATCAGCGAGTAGGGGACGCTGATCACGTGCATCATGTTCATCACACTCTGCACGGCACACACACATAATGACACATTAACATTTAAAGCTGAAAGGGTTTTTTTCATTCTTTTACTTTTAAAAGTCATTCAATTATCCATTTTAGATTTTAAATTTAATGTTTCTGACCATGTTTCTGTCTATTTTATAAGGTATCATCACCTGGATGTGGTCATAAGACATTAAAATACAGGATTTAATGTGTAACAGTGTTACTGTACCTCAAATATTAGCTACAAAGCTTTAAAAACTAATATAATTGGTTTTACATTTGCGCTAATCTCATCATTTTCTCGGCAAAGATTGAAAACCTGCCTTCATTGCTTACACCTCCAATATAAGAGGTGCGGGTGAAGAGCAAACAGGAAATGAAGGTCATGATCTCTGACCTCTGACTCTAGTAGGCAGGTCTTACCGTCAGGATGCCGTGCCACAGGCCCACGTCCTTCTTAAAGTCTAGAACGTTCACTATGGTCTCCGCTACGGACAGAGAAGGAGAGAAAAGGGTTAAATTACTAAATTATGACCTGGAGACTGAACCGTGTGTGTGTGTGTGCGTGCCTACCCTCGGTGTAGCTGCAGGACTGGGTGAGAGCCTGGCAGTGTGTGAGCAGAGCGATCCTCGTCACTGTGACTCCCAGCACGCTGCCGTCCTTACAGGTTTTATACTGTGACACAAACAACAGACGGATCAGTGAAAGCAGAGGAGGCGTTTGGTTCGATCAGCCTTCAACAATTTAAAATATCTTGTGGGGGGTCGTTTGTTCATTTTACAATGTCGGCAAGTTGTGAAGGTGTGGATATGAAAGGTTACCAATTAAAATATAGTCAATTTAACCAAGCTAAATTATGATAAACTGTGCAAGATCAACTAAACTACTAAACCAAAATTAAGGAACTCAACCGTGAACAATGTTTGGTTTCAAAATAGAGCCACAACTAATGACTATTTTATTATCGAATAATCTGCCGATTATTTTCTCTATTAATAGTTTGGTCCTCGTTGACGTCAAGTTTCTTGTTTTGTCCAAAATACAGAAATGTTTAATTTACAATGACATAAAACAGAGAGAAGCTGCAAATGCTTACATTTGACAAGCTGGAACCACAAAATGTTTGGTACTCCTGATTAGAAAAATGACTTAAACAATCAAAGATCAATTACCAAATAGCTGCTGTTCAATATTCTGTCGACTGACTAATCGATTAATCAACAGTGAGCTGGAAGGTAAGTTTGGTGTTTGCACTATAACAAATTCAGGGAGAGTAGTGTACACTAGGGCTACAACTAACAAGTATTATTGTTAAATCTGTTGATTATGTCTATTATTACTTTTTTAGTTTGTAAAATTAAAAATAAAAAAGGTGTCCAAGGACACTCCAACAGTCAAAAAAACTAAAAGATATTCAGTTTACATTGGAGAAGCTGCAACCTGAGAATGTTTGACACTTTTCCCGGATAACTGACTTTAACGCTTAGACAAGTATCAACATTTTGATTAGTTTTCTGTTGATTGACGAATTGATTGATCGCCTAATAATTTCAACCCTTGTGTACACTAAAGTATTTCAAGTTTTTGCTGCAAAATATGCTTAATGCTTCACTTAATAAGGTGAAATAAAAGCTGGTTAGATGCTCAGAAACCAGAAAAGTTTTATATCAAATAAAATAGATTACTTTGTTGATTCTTCTGACATTTTGCTTGCTTCTTAAGCAAACTCAGTTTCACATACACAGAAAAAAATAGAAGATAATTCACTTTATTTTGCTGGATTTCATAAAGTTTAGGTACATTAGTTATTAAATCTCGAGCAGACGCAGGACAGAATATAACCGACAGCACAGGCAGCAGCCCAGTTGGTTGGTGAGGCGACCAGAAGAATGTCCCAGAGAGACTGAGGTCCCAGCTTCTGTCGAAGCGTCCACATTGAAGGAGACACTTTATCATTGTGTGTGTCAGTTAGCCTGTTAGCTCACCTCTATGTAAGCAGTGTCGTTGTTTGCATCTTTGATGTGAGGGAACCAGTCTCTGGGAGGTTTGGAAAGGTGCTTCGACTCCGTTACAAACCACAGCAACTTGGGCCAACCTGCAGCGAGCGAGCGTGACAGAGAGAGACAGAGAAAAGTTTATTAATGTGAATAATCAAAACAGCTGTTTGACTCTTCACCCAAAATAATGAGAGAAAAAAGAAGGAACTATAACGGGGGAAAAAACCTGTTTGTCTTTCATTCACACATTTTTATAAACATGCAAACGACTTAACACCTCCAGTTACTCTGAGTAGCAAAAATGGCAAAACATAAACAACATTTACACCTGAAGTTAAAGAGCCAAACACGCAAAAAATATGACATTTTGTTCACATGTGTTTAAACTGGTTGTTACTGGTCATTTTCACTCGCTCCCTCTTTCTCTACTCGTATTCTCGTTATGTGCACTCAGACCGACCACCCCTCCCCCACAGAGAACCATCAGGCCTTTACAATCCAGTGATGATTGATGATTTTCCCTCTCACCTTTGAACTGTGGGATCTCGCCTGTTGCGCTCTTGGGAAGGCCCTTGTGGCAGGCGTCACTGGTCAGCGCCACGGTAACGCCACAGCTGCCCAGCAGGAATCCAATCTGCTGACTGCCGGCATCCTATTGGACGACAAAGGGAGGGGGAAGAGCAGACGGTTACTTCCATGTTCATCAGAAAACACAATACAAGGTCCAGAAACAAAATCAAATGCTTCTTCTTCAGGCTCTTGCTTTCAAATGAATTCAAATGACTGGACTCAGTGCCAGACATATTGACTAAACACTGAAGTGTTTCATCTACTTCTACAAGAACATTACACATGTACACATACAGCACAGGTGTTGGCGAAAGAAGTGGTGTTTGCTGCACTGCTGCTGCACAATTTCTCCTGCTGAAACTGAAATTTTATGGAAAATCCTGCAGCACAAATGCAGGATGGGGGGAAGGGGGTTCAAGAGAGGCAGCCAACGTGCAGCAAAAGGCATTTTCTGCTGCAGCAGTACTCGCTGTGCCGACCCTGCGCCGACAGTGCTGCACAGACAAGCAGCCATGTCTCACAGAGGCTCCAGAGTGAGCAGAAACAGCCGAGCGAAAATAAAGTAATACAATTAGCAGTGGAAAAGTGACATAAAATAATGAAGTATAAGGTGCATTTTGTTTTTCAGCCACAGGCTCCTTCAGAAAGCTTTTTGTCAAAGTAGAGATTTCCGTCCTTCAGACATTTTCGGTCCCAGGGGGTGATGGCACGGAGATCAACAGTTGTAACCGAATTGATGACAGTGTTTTTTCTGTGATAGCAGGGCAGCAGGAGGGCTTGTTTCCTGCTTGTCAAACGTGTTGGGTTTCTGACGTGTTTTTTTTCTGCTCGCTGTTCAGACAGGATTATTGTCTCAGAAATACTTGTTGCTGGCAAACAGCAGAGACTGAAGACACAAAACATTGTTTCAACAGTGCGCGGTATCGCCGAGATGTCCACACAAGCGGAGCTGAAATGAAACACAGCGGGAGGCTGGAGCTCCTGGGTACGAGGTGAAAAACAGACGTGGCCGAAGCAGAGAGGATTAACATCACACAGCAGCGCTGTAAAAAATCAAATTACCTGGCCTCCCATACAGAAAGTAATCCTGTGGAACAGTGTCAAACTGAAAACTAAAGGAAAGGGATTGGAGAGCAGCAGCCATGGCTACAGATAAGCTACAGACAGGTGACAGGGTGGGATTTTTTCAATGTTAAAAAGCATTTAGGTGGATATCATAAAGTACCTTGCGGCTTAGGGGGACCTCTATAGGAACGGGGACCACCTCAGCCAGCAGACAGCCGTAGAAGGCCACCATGAAGGCCACAGGGTCGTTGTTAGGAAACACTAACGCCACCTGGGAGAGGGAGGGGAGACAGAAGCCTTAGCACAGCTCATGGCTAAAAAAGTGAACAAAGAGTGAAAAACTCTGCAGTTTCTGAGCCACAAGCACGACTTCTTCTACAGTTACCATAGCGTTTATCTGTATGCTAAATACAGCTGCTGTTTATTTAGTTAGTTACATGATTAATGTCCAACCCTAAACTCTCCGTTCTGTTAGTCTGAGAATCTTTACGACACAAACAACCTCGCAAATAAGACATCAGAGTAGAGCTGCAACCATTAGTTGATTACTTGTCAACTATTAAATTAATGGCCAACTATTTTGATAATCGATTAATCATTTTGAGTCATTTTTTAAGACAAAGTGTCCAAATTCTCTGATTTCAGCTTCTCAAATGTGAATATTTTCTGGTGTCTTCAGTCCTCGCTGACAGTAAACTGAATATCTTTGGGTTGTGGACAAAACAAGACTTTTGAGGACGTCACCTTGGGCTTTGGGGAAACACTGATCAACGTTTCTCACCATTTTCTGACATTTTATGGACCATACAACTAATCGATGAATCGAGAAAATGATCGACAGATTAATCGATAATGAAAATAATCGTTAGTTGCAGCTCTACATCTGAGAGAATTAAAAAACAATTAATCACAAGTTTAAGGAGGCTGTAGTATGATTTCAGCGGTGTTTAAAGGAATAGTTTGACAAGAGGTTTGATGAGAAGATCGACACCACTCTCATATCTGTCCATTCAATATGAATTTAGCCAACAAACAGTTAGCTTAGCTTAGCATAAAGACTGGAAACAGGGGGAAACACTTCGGTTTTTGTACAGATTAAACAAACAAGATATAAGTGAGCTTTAGAGGTGCGAATTTCGTTTACGTTGAAAAGAGCCAGGCTAACCGTTTCCCCCTGTTTCCAGTCTTTATGCTAAGCTAAGCTAACCGACTGCTGGCTATAGCTTCACATTTTGTGTACAGACATGAGAGTGGTATCAATCTTCTCATGTATCTCTCAGCAAGAATAATTATATATCCCCCCGAAAAATATTCCTTTAAAAATGTGATAACAGATTTCAAAGTTGAATCCAAAAACGGAGGAAACTTGGGTTGAAGAATAGATTTTCAAAGATTTCAAAAACTTTATATATTTACAAGGAACACAAACAACGTACAGAATCAATATGTAATGTAATAATCAGGTTTTATTAATGAAGGTCTGATCCATTACGAACCATTTTGGCCAAACAAACTGACAACGCTGCTACAGCACTGCGAAATGACCACAAAGACCAGAAACCAGAAAGTGCGTGAGGTGGTGGAGGAGTGTGACTCACCCGATCACCCGGTCGCACCATGGGCTCCTGCTTGCTGCCCAGTTTGTGGAGGATGTTGTAGGCAAGCTTGATGCTGCGAGACCACAGCTTTCCTGCAGGGAGCGGGACACAGGATACGAGGGTGTGAGGGAGAGAGAGGGAGAGACTGAGTTCACAGGATCCGAGTGTGTGTTCTTGGACTTCTATTTTGAGGACACACAGTCGATAAAAGAAAAAAAACTGCCTACAGTGATGACATTTAAGAGTTTTCAGCAGTCAGGAGAGGTCACCGGAGAATCAGTTTGGTTTTATCGTGGATTATACTTAAAAGTAAGTGTAGTCTAATGCACTTTTGGTGGACAGGTGCACAGGAAAATGTAAAAAAAGAACGAAATTCCCCGCTGACAGTGTGCTGGAACACGATTTTATTTTCCTGCACACCTGTGTACCATCAACACTTAGTCTGATGATAGATTATCCTTAAAAAAAACACAGAAATACAGCCCATGTTCACTGATGCATTTTAACATTTTGGCTGGGTTTTCAATTTCAATACTTTTGTGATACTCACCAGCACAGAGCACTTACAGCACAGAGCATCAATCTGCTCACATTCTTTATATTTCCTGATTTAACTAATAATTTCTGTAATTTCAGCCTGTATTTTAGTTATTCAAAGCTCCTGTTCAGCTGCTTTGTACTGAGGAAAAATTAAACATGGATGCATTTGAGTGGTTTGGCTTCTTTTGTTGAACAGAAATCAGTATCCTTTTGGTATCTGAACAGTACTGCAAAACTTCAAATGGTACCCAGCCTGACCCGTACTCATATCGACCACTACCACTACACTGTGGGGCTTCTTCACAGACCTGCTAACTCAATATTTAGTTTTAGTGTGCCATCATGGTCTAAATGCTGTTTCAGAGGCTTTTATTTTGGGGGATGGTAAAATCCAAACATTCTGAAACAGAAATGATTTTAAAGCATAAAATAAAAACTTCAGTTTCAGGCAATTTGTTCCAAAGAACATGACCAAAGTCACAAAAACCTTGTAACTTAATTTGAATGCGTGTGCATGGTGACTGGTGCATATGTATCCATGTACCCTAACTGCAGAAATGTCTGCTGGAGTGAGTGCAGCAGGAGAATAAACTTTAGTTCTTAGATCACCGACACACTCAATTAGCTTATTTTACTGGTGAACAAATAAATCATGTAAATAAGTGATTGAACTACAGGAGCGTCTGCTTACCATATGTGAGGACGTAGAGGGGCTTCCCCGCTGTGTCCAGGCTGGTGAGGCAGGGGGCTTTAGGGGAGATGGTTCCCCAGCGTTGGAGCGCAGCCTCCAGGGACGGGGGCCAGTTGGTGACCACCCCCAGCGCCTCGCCCCGCACTGGCATCATCTCCGCCCCCTCCGGCCGCGGCTGATTAGGATCCGGCTGCTGGACTGCAGATGAGGAGACAGACAATGTCATCAGTGAGCAGCTCACAAAACCTTACCGTTCACAGGTTGTTTGCAGTAGTCGATGAAAAGACCACCATGCCACACGTGGCAGTGAGACAGCTGTGAAGAAGCTGCGATCACACTCAAATACACTGATAATTAATTAGGTGTGCCTGTTATCAACACAGATGTACTGTGGGAACGTAAAATGTGTGACTGGACAGCTGATTCCCTTGAATATTTAGTTTATACAGCAGTAAGGCTGAGAGGAGGCAGCAGAGGGGAAGGATTTGGCAGGATTCAACCTTGAGCTATTGTCATAAAATGTGGATCCAGAGTGAATTAACCACTACATCAACCCTAATCTATATTTTATCTTCTATGACCATGCCACAGTTATTAACAACACGTTGTAAAATACATCCAAAATACACTAGTAAACAGACAAAATAACTAGACGGTATTTTTTCTAAAATACAAAGTTCCTAAAGAAGACAATTAAAGACTACTGACTAGAAATGAGGAGACAAAGATAGAAAACACAGCCAGATGGTGGGAGCCAAGCAAACAGCAGACAGACACGATGATCTCTGGGCTCAAGAGTCCTACAATTTATAATTCAAAATACTTGGCGAAGAACTTTGTGTTCTATATGAACCAGGCTGCTCATCATCTGGTCCCTGTTATCTATTCCATATGACTCTTTAGATGAAGATCATTCTTTACACTGACACAAGGGTGCGAGATCGATGTGACTGTAAGTTATCAAAGTGTGAAACCATTTTAAAAAAGTGTAGCACATACATTAGGAGAGTACAACATTTTCCATGTTTTGCTGGATAATTCTATGTGCAATTAAAACTTGTGAAAACCTAAATATGTCTTCACTCTTTCTGTCTATATTTACAGAATTTCCAGAACTATGTAAGACCCCCTTTTTATATCAAAATGTCTAAAATGTTTTGAGTGGCCTTTAAGGAGAGTTTCTGCAGCTTTTTATTCACATCAGCTGACCACAAACACTTCTGTAAACATGAACACAAACAAATAAAAAAGAGATGTCCAGTTTTTCAGGATTCAGCGGATGATTATTATTATTATTATCATTATTATTATTACTGATAATAATAATGGAGCAAAGCCTGCATGCCAGTTCAAGCAGTTAACTTGCACTGCTACTTCCTTTTACTTAAGAAAAAAATATCTCTGAAAATGTAAGTACAAGTATGTAAATATAATCAGGAAAACGTACTTAAAGTATTCAAAGTAAAATAACTTGCTGAAGTAAAATGTCCCCTGTGACTGTTGTGAGGTGGAGCTCCTTTTTTGTCCTATTATGTCCTATTTATTTTGTCCTAATTCTGGATTAATCAGCTGATTATTTTCTCCATTAATCGATTTATTCTATATTATAGTCACTATTACCCAGAGCCCAAAGTGACACCTTCACAATGCTTGTTGTGTCCAACCAACAGTCCAAACCTCAACATTATTAAAATACATTACAATTATTAAAATCATTCAAAGAAAAGCAGCAAATCTTCACATTTGTGAAGCTGGAACCATGAAATGTTTTTACATTTCTGCTTAAATGATTATTGAAATAGTTGCCATTAATTTGCTGTCAATTGATTAATGGCCTAATTGTTTCAGCTGTACTTTTATAAACTGTTGGGTCATTTAATTTATAACAAAACATCATATTTTATAACTCTTCATAAAATCTTAATCTGTAAGTAACTAAAGCTGTCAGGTAGTGCAGTAAAAAGTACAGTATTTTCCTCTGAGATGTAGTGGAGTAGAAATAGAAGGTGGCATGAAAAGACTACTACTACTTCTAAGCTTCAGCACTGTGTTTTGTCTCCAGGTTTGTTTTACACCTTGACAGAATGAGGTGAAGCTGAACACCTGAACACAAAGAGCACACGAGGTTCTCACCTGTCCAACACAAGCGTTATTAAAGGAACCATTTAGAATCACTCATGTCTCCCATGTATGAAGACAGATTGGATAACATACTGTAACTTAAATCAGACAGACAGAATCATGAGTCATGCAGAATCAAAGATGGTTTCTAACCCTCCAGAAGTTCATCAAAGTCATCGACAAAGAACTCTCGTAGTGGAGGTCTGCGAGGCTGCTTCAGCGTGTTCACAAGCTGCTGGATTTTAGCTGACACGCGACTGCTGACTGGAACACCTGTAAAAACCCCACACACACACACACGGGGTGAGGATAATGTTTTGGGCTACTTCTTCACAGTGGAACAGGGAGGCGGTGGCCTGGATGGCTTGCAAGACAGTCCTCATTATCTTATCAATAACAATTCAAACCTGAAGTGTTACGGCAAGTTTTGTAAGATAGCGACTAGAATCTGTCTTGTGATCAGAAGATTGAGGGTTCAAATCTCTAGATGGCTTCTAGGGAAAAGAATTGAATAAGAAACACTGCATTTCTTGAGCAAGGCATTCAATTCTCAGCTTGGATGGACCACAGATTGTGGTTGTTCTAAACAGCTCTCAGTTTTCTAACTGTGACTGCATGATTGTGAAGCATGCTGAAAAAGAACAGAGATGCTCAGTCAGCTTTCCTTAAAAAA
>NTHP01000057.1:448665-469682 GCA_003416845.1 Oplegnathus fasciatus
AAAAAAAAAAAAACAATAAAAAAAAGTCCAATCTGCTCATCCAGGGGAGTGACATGAACAGACACGGTGTAATTGGTCAGTTCTCTAAGGTGGTGGTCCAATTTGAGCGCACCTCCTGATTAAGGAGTTTCTATTTTTGTCCGACTGTCTTCAGGATCTTTATTCAGAGGCTCCAGTTGGGAGCAGGCTAAAGGTGCGACAGTGTTTCACACAGCGGAGGAGATGACTCTTACCGTCGCCCGTCTCCATGCGCTCTGCGTTGCCGTACTTCTGTGTGTTCCTGGCAATGGTTCCCATATTGGCCATGTGGTGACGCTCAGTGTGGGAGTGGGACGAGTCCGACGAGTAGCCCGTCACATCCGGGGGGGCCGAGTGATTCTCTGCAGGGAGACGGGGGGGAGGGAGAGAGTGAAGCAGACAGATGGAGAGGGAACAGAGGGAGAGGTAGATGGAAACAGCCAGTAGTGACTCACTGTTCATATTCATCACTCTACTGTTTGTCAAGTGTTTTATTGCTCTAATGGACAATTAAACACGTTGTGATGCTCATTTTGTTTGTATGTTAATGTGGGTCACATCCTTGGCACACACAGGATTGAATGAGGTCTGGCATGGCTGGACATCTATTCAGTACAATACCTGTTCCAAAATAACACTTCCTTTGTGTACTCATAATTAAATGAAAGCACATTTTATGATAAAAAAGTGTAAAATCTCTACACAAAACCTGCTTTTCCAAACATAATCAAATGACATTTAAGTGATTTCTTCAACACAAACGTCAAATCATTTAATCATAAGAAGCTTGTCAGTAAAATCAATAGCAAGAGTGGACAGCGTGCACGTTCAGAAGGTTATAACAGATGCAGGATCAAAAAACTAACTGAAGTTAGACCACTCATCAGATCTCTTTGATCTCTGATCAAAACATTGCGCTAATAAATCACATTTATTGGAAGCTTTTGTCTGACTTTGGCCTAAAATCAATATCACAAATGTGTGCCGTAAACCTCTAAGAGGTCTGTTTTCCTGGGAATATTTGACGCTTATTCCAAGAATGTGCAGTTGTATTTATCGCAGCTGATATTTAAGTCTTTGTTAGGTATTCATGTGTTGGACGTACCGTCTGACTCCAGCGGCGGTGGCCACAGCATGTCAGATCCAAATTCACAGGATCGTCGCAGAGATCCTCCGTTCTCTGCGACACTCAGAGCTCCCTTCCTTTTCAGAGACAGGTGCCCGATACCTGCATGCACACATACAGGTGTATTATACTAAGGTTTGCACACTGATGCTTAGCTAAAGGTAACATGAAACTGCATGTTAGGGTTAGGGTTTGCATGATGAATGAAAACAGATTGCAGTATCAAGGTAGCAGCAAAGTAGAAGTAACAATACGTATCTTACTGGTGAAAAAAACAGTGAGATACTTTATATAGGGCTGCATATCAAACCACAATACTACTGACCAAAATGTGTCCGGGTTAGGGTTAGGGCTGTTATTTATATTGCTAAATCTATAGAAGGTATTATATATGTACATCAAATCTGTAAGAGTATACTTAAAATGCGTGGAAGAAATCTATAAAACTTCTAAATATGCTCTTATTCTTCACCTTTAAATGCACTGTGTTAACACTATTATTGCCCTCTTTTCTTTTTAGGTTCACATTCATTAAAAAACAGGTGTTTTTATTGTGTGGGGATACAAATGTTTACAATTTGCTGCCTAAAATCATTTGACAAGCAAATCTTCAGACAAAAACATCCAAATTTAACAAAGTAAAATGCACTTCTTTCTTTTCTGCCTTTTAACACACAAACACAACCCAGCCAACCTCGTGAGAACCGGAAAAGTCTTACCGTGGTGTGACTGTGACAGGTGGCTCTGCTGGTGGTGCGACTGGCCCAGGTGCGTGTGCGCCAGGTGCGTGTGCGCCAGGTGCGAGATGTGCGTGTGAGCCAGCGAGTCGGCCAGCCGCCCGGCGTTGCCGCTGCCTCCGCTCTGCGTGGACGAGGACGAGGAGGAGGTGGAGCCCAGGTGGGCGGGGCCTAGCTGGGAAGGGCGGCTCATCCAGTGCTCCATGCCCGACATGTCGTCACCTGGCCCCGCCTCCTCCTCTGAGCCCGACGACGAGTCTGAGCACAGGGGCGACAGGCCTAGTGAGAGTCAGTGACCGCCATTATTTGTTAACAGAAAACACACAACATGAGCACATAAACAAACAGTTAACGCCACTGAAATGTATGTAATAAAACCTTCATACAACATTAACATTACATACTGTAAACTGACCACATAAGCAGTCAGAGTCAGTAACTGAACTATTGAAATCTACGTTAACACAACAGAAATATTTATTCAAATGAAAGGAATAGTTTGACATTTTGTGGTATATAATTATTCTTGTTCTTGCAGAGAGTTAGATGAGAGGATTGAAACCACTCCCATATCTGTGCGTTAAATGTGAACCAAGAAATATTTCGATACCTTATTCAAAAACTTGTTGTTTTTATACTTTTATTTTTGTACAGATTAATCACTCGAGATATAACATGTTAATGAGCGAGCTGTATATGTGCTTTTTTACCTGTGGACACAGCCAGGCTAGCTGTTTCCACCTGTTTCCAGTCTTTATGCTAAGCTAAGCTTTTTCATCTAACTCTCAGCAAGAAAGAGAATAAGCGTATTTTCCAAAAATGTTGAACTATTCCTTTAATGTACCAGCAATACAGAGGTCTACAGGTGCTGTGAATAAATGTTTTGGCACATTATAGTCAGCAACGTAAAATAAAAAAAGTGTTGTGTGGCTTTAAAAGACATTTCCATTAAAACAGGCCTGTTTTTCCAGTTATTACGCCATGTCAACCCAAAATCTGACAGCTGATTATTAGGTTTGACTGCCTAGTCATGTTCCCTTCCAAAATTTTCCAACACTTACTGCAACTACATCCAAGTTTGACAAATGGCTTCATTAGTTTTGCATGATCTAACTTCTTGAACCTGTTCTATACACGCGCTGTATGGCCAAAATTAAGTACATACTTTTGGTTTGTGGCTCTTCTCTAATTTTCTGCAAGTTGTAAACAGTGATATGTACCGCAATTGGCTTGGGGGCATATACACCATATGGCAAGTATGACAAAAGTAGCTCCAATAAAGGACATTTTAGCATTTAGTTTAGCGTTAGACGTTGTGTCAGCAGTTTGTGTTTGTCCCTTTTCTTTTTCAATATGACAAAACCAGCTCCATAAAGAAATGGTTTTCCCAGTTTGGTGTGGACGACCTTGACTGGCTTGCTCAGAGCCCTGACCTCAACCAACACCTTTGGGATGAACTGGATCAACTGAGAGCCAGACCTTATCACCAACATCAGTGTTGAACTTTTAATGCTCTTGTGGCTCAGTGGGATCAAATTCCTGCAGCCAGTTTCCAGAGATTTAATCTTAATGCCAATGGTTTTGGAAGGATATTTTCAACTACTACATATGGGTGTAATGTTTGGGTGTCCACATACTTTTGGCCATGTGTGAGTGAGCAAGTGTAGGACTAGTTAGGGTCAGTAAGCACTAGAGAACATTAATACTACATTATCACAGTTAAAACTCCCCATTTTAAGTGGTTTAAGATGCTATTCAACTTTACGCCAACATGAGTCTAGCTTCCACATGTGAGCCTCGTAATGATAAACAGATCCAAACTGGGGTTTTAAAGTTAATTGTCTCAACTCAATAAAACAATGGTTCAAAGTAAGGCAGCCGACCATGACTCACCACTTTTCACCACTGAAGTTTCATGCCCTCTAAGCGGCAAAGCAGACTGCCGTCTCTTGAGCTCGCAGACCCAAAATGTCAATAATTAGTCAGCTTACGTAGAACAGCCACGAGAACCAATTTAGTTAAAACTGGCTTCAGGCTGCACTTCAGAAAAGAACCACAGAGACTGAATTTGCTTCTTTAAATAAGTGTTAATCATCTGAACACAGAGGAGCAGGCACAGGGAGGCCCAGTAAACACAAATGTGAACAGAAATCTTAAGTTGAAGTAACTTAAAAGGCAGATTCACTCGACTTTCCTCTCAGATTTGTCTCAAACAGTTGGTGTTGTCATACTGTTGTAAAAACAGTCTCTAACTTGCATTCGTGAGCTACGTGAGGCTTTGGGGAGACGTCAGGTTCACTTAAGAAATTTCTCAAAGGCTAAAAAGGAAATTACCGGCGAACAAAGTTATTACATTTCCTTCATTAAAATTCAATCAACACCCAAATTATGTTATCAACTCTGATTATGTTCAATCTAATGAGCTCATATTTGAGGTAAAGGTCAACTTCTCCATCCCATTTCAGCCAACTTCTTGTGGTTACAGAGTGCAGAAAAACGTTACTAATCAGTATTTTTCCTATTTTTCATGGCAGGCCACATTTACAGTAGTCGACTGACTGCAACGTTGCGACTGTCTGTGCTTTGTTTTTACTATAAATCTGTCAGTGGGTTTGCATGCCTCAGGAAATGCGCATGTTTGCAGTTTTTGGTGAAATGAGTGTGTTTCTCTGTCAGAATAAAAAACGTCTGAGAACCAGAGACACAGCGTTACAACATAATCCTGTCTGGGCACAGGGAAGCCTCTCTGGGGTCACATTTTAGGCTTAGCACAACCCAGTTCAGCTGAGATAACCAATGTGTGTGTATGTGTGTGTGTGCCTTTTTCACTTTCCAAGCGTTTTTTTTAAACCGCACAATTACTTCAAAGTCAAACTCTTTGTTGCTTTTAATTAATTAAATGAATTCTACTGTTGAACTGACTCCAAGAAATGTACACCTCAGTAGGTCTTAAAACCTGGCACCGAGTCTTAAAATGATCTTTATCTTGAAATGAAGAATAAAACTGATCCTTTATGAAGAAGAGTTTTTTTTAAAGCAGAACTTTACTTCTTGACTCAACAATGGACTAACTGACTTGGATGATTATGTGTTTGCTGTGTGTGGAGGAGGAGTGCAGGTGTGTGTGTTTTGGTATGTGTCTCGTCACCTGGAGGCGTGTATGCATCCATGGAGGTCTGCACCACCAGCGAACGTCTCTTGGAAGGCATCGGCACCGCCACCTTCCTCTCCACATGTCGCGCCAACACGGCCTGCACCGCCTCGGTGTGGACGTCTGAGAGTGAGAGAGAGAGATTCATTCACACGAAGGCAGAGGAGGAAACGTCCCTGTCACAGTTCACTAATTTACTGAATTTGTGTGTTTTTGTGCTCTTTGAATCAGCAGACTGGATTTTTAAAATACTTTTCTGCTGTGGAAGCAGAACTAATCTCAGTTAAACTTCAGTGTAAGGAGCCAAATATCAGTTTAGGTAGTGCCACATACTGTAGCTACCTAAGTGGCATTGAATAACACTAGTGAAATATCAGTCCAGTCAACTATGAAGAAAAATTTCCATTTTTAGCAAGCTAACGCATGTATGACTAGTCTAAGTGGAAGCTCAGCCAGGAAAACTGGCTCCAAAAGGACTCCACTGATGCATTTTCTTTCTTTTTTTTTAAACTTTTAAATTTAATTTTATTTAATTTTTATTTTAATTTAGTGACTGGATTTTAGTTTGTGGACTTTTTTTTTTGCTTTAATCAGTTTTACTTAAATATATTTCAACTTCAATAGTCTACGTTTACAATCACATAAACCCATTGGACAGTAGATGTTCTTGCAAATGTACTTCAAACTGTGCAACCTGTGGAGGAAACATTAGCTAACAATAACAGAGGGACACTCCAGTCAGTCAATAGGAGTACTTCTCACGTTGTGGAAACAGGGGCTTTGTCAAGCCCCTTTCTTAACAGAAAACCTCCATTACAAACTGGGGAAATGAAGTTTGAATGACTTTGTTTACAAAGCAGGAAGGGTCAAATGAAAAACACAATTGATTTGCATTATGGGAAGTGTAGGATCCAGTGTTTTTGACACATAACGGGGAAAAAGTCTCTGTTCCATCGATTTTGAATGCATTACTTATTTGCTAGAGTCCTCCTTTAAATAACAAACACATCCAGCCAGCTACAATATATCATTTTGTGTTGAGTTTAATTAAGAGGCTTGATAGCTACATTAATTGGACAGCTAGTATCAAGAAAACATCTACATATAAAAATGGGGAGTGAAAATTACTTGTCATTTTATGTTTAATTTTGCAGATTTTCAGCACATTGACAGCAGTTATTTGGCCGTCTGTGGTTGTTACGCAGGTGTAGTTTCTGTACCTGATCGGTAGCGTTCGTCTCGGGTGCCGGAAGTTCGCCGCCGGTGAAAACGGGCAGCAGATGGAGGGCCGAGCGGGGCCCGATGAGACATGGGCCCTTCCATACCTACAGAGGCAAGCAGACAAGCAGGCGGACAGACACACACATATATATACAGACACACACACACAGACACACACACACACATATGCACGTACACGTTTCACAAAAGCAATAAATACAGTGCAAAAAGGAAAAACAAACATGGAGATGATTTGATTCGGCAGAAAAATGATATTTTTCTGAGTTCATAACACAAAATAATTGAAAAATAACATAAAATAAAATTATAACAATGTGGTAGTTGTGTTGTTGCTCTCCGACAGAATATCCCTCAGTGTTTCGTGACCCATAAAAACCAAAGCTCCATCCCTGCGATAAATGATAAAGATAAACCCAGATTGTGTGATGGATGTGTGTGTGTTTTAGCTGCAGGGAGGCCCGCGTGTGTGGAGGCGGCGACTGCAGCACGTTCAGATTCAGATACAGAGGAGCAGGCCCAAGCTGAGCTCTAGGGAGTCTTAACCTACATTCACTAATGGCGGCGGCTGAAGACTGAATCGATAGCGTAGAGTATCATCGTAACTGTATTTGTCATGATACCAGATCGATATCCTAGTAGTGATATGGGAATATTTTAGCTGAGGGGGGGGGGCTGTGTGTGGGGAGGTCAGAGGTTGCTAAATTACCTCCAGCATGTGGAACATATGCCCTGATCAGCTTGTGCCTCTTCTTCTCATAACCCTTCTGAGTGATGTCCCCTGCAAACAGATAGAGATAGATAGAGAGTGAGAGAGCCAGCGACGGTTGTGTGGGCTGTTTTTATTAATTTACTCATAAAATAATTTATAAAAACAGGTTTTATTGTTGCTTAAATCTTTTTACTTGAAGGGAAGTGCTGGTGGCTTGTTGGAACAAACACCATATGAGCACATCGCCCTCCGTTTGAATCTGGTCTGAGACGCTTGTCTCATGTCACCCAACCTCTTCTGTCTCTCCCAGTCTTTTAACGCCTCTGTCTAGACTGTTAATTAAAGATAAAGATGTAAAACGTAACTGAAACAACATAAAATAAATGATGGGATGTATAATGATGGAAATGAAGGTAGAAAGAATAATGTCAACATCAACAGGAAGCCTCCACCAGCAGCTGTTCCCATGTAAGTACATTTCTTAGTTTGGTTTTCATCTCATTTAATGAAAACGTGAATTATGACCAACATTAGCAAAAAGTACTCTGGTCTACAACATCTCTAAGCCTTGTCTGCTCTTATTTCAGGACGTTAACACTTGATAAAACAGTTTTACTTATTTTTCTTCCATCTGTGGTGCCATTTTCTAGTTGCCGTAATAGAAGATGGACTCCTCCACACAAATGAAAACCCACAAGAGCAAAAAATGACCTAGCGGAGACCTGCGACGGATGAGCAAGCCAAGATGAAAACTTGAGGTGTTGCAAAAGCAAAGGGATCAATGGAGGGAGTTCATTGAGGCCTCATGTCCCACAGGAGATGAGGAGGGTTAAGTAAGTACGTTTGGTGTCATCACCTACCAGTCAAACTGTGTTTCCAGCACTAAATGCCTCTGTATGCTTCAAACAAAGTGCTTGTCAAATTGCATGACAGTGCCTGAAGCCGCCTGGGGAGGGAGCGCTGCATCCGACATTTGTAACTTTCCAAAACAGACAATCCTGCCCCCGTTACACAGTGAATGGCTAGGTGTGTGGAGAAGCTGTCTTTCTCTTCACACAGCCACTACTGTCACTTTTTTGTGCACAAAAAAAATACCATGAATGTCTTAAAGAAGAGATTGTGCGCCATTATCAAGACTACAAAGACACACAGAAGACGAGCTATGAAAGCAAGCCTTTGTCCCGCCTTCGAGTGTGGCCACTCTGGTTCAAACTAGCTCGTAAGACATTGTTTTTCCTTGCATTCTTCATTATCGGCCACTCAAACACAATAGTTCCAGCAGGTGGGTGTCGGTGATGTCACTATTGCCTTAGCCAATCCCACTCTCACTTTAGACAACAACCATTAGTATCTCAGTTGAAGCCCTGCACCAGAGAGCAGAAAAAATATTTACGAAGTCAACCCAAGATGGCTGAACATATGTGATCGCATAATTGGTTATTTAAGGATAAAAACACTATGCGTTGACAATAAAACACTAAATTCATTTAATTTGGGTTTATTACCTTCAGTGACGGACTTTAAGGCATCCATGTCTGTTTGCTTTTTCAGGCACTTCCACATTAAGTGACGCCACATTGTGACTACGACTTGAATGGTTTTTAAAAGTTGAAAACTGGTAATTACAGTAACTCCCATTAAACATGAATGCAGCATAATAGCCGGAGAAAGCGAGATGACTTCTAGCAAACACTATCCACTAGCTGTCCCATTTCCATTGTATATCTTTATATCTAAACAACTAATTTGTTCACCTGTTTATTTAGTTATAATTCTGACAACCAGTTTGGTGAAAGCAATCTTTGAAATTTCTGTTGATACTGTTTGTGTTTGTGAAAGCGTGGCACTATTGTTGCTGACGCTAACTCCCCTGTTCTTCCTCTAAGATCTCCAAACAAACCAGTTTCCCAAGAAAGGTTTTCATGAGCTGCCGACAAACTCAACGGCTTTTGTTCTAAATCAAATCATAAAATGAAAATATGATATTTCCATTCTTACTTTACATAAACTGCACGATAAAGAAGTTGAAGTGTTATATGAAGATTTAAGACTCGTAAAGTGACAGCAGCAGAGATGGTGGACAGACAGAGAGGTCAGTGTGGAGAGAAGCTCATTACAATCCCTGAGGGGGGTTTTCGCTGCCTAGGCGACCACTCATGCCCCCACCCCTCACAACCACCACCACCACCACCACCACCACCACCACCTGTCAATCACAGCACCCCAGGGTCCTCGCAGCAGGTCTAATGTGAGCTAATACCTCCTCGTTTGTCCCCATTAAATGCTGCTAAACTGCCTCGCAACACTTTTCTAATTATTGATTCTTTTTTGATCGCCACGGAGATGTTTTACTCGCCAACAGGGAACCAAATCAAACGCAACGGTGAAGGAAATTCAGCAACAGAAGAGTGGGCACGTGAACATGCTTGTGTGAAAATAAGCTATAAACAAGACAACTGACAGATGTGCATCCTACCACACTGTGAGAAATATTCTCCTTGAAATAACAGAAAATAAGGGGGGGTTGAGCTCCACTTGTTTTAGAAATAAGGAAGTTTCCCCCCCCACTAACAGATGTTTTTGCGTCATGAAAAGGGACATTTTTAGACACAAACGTGTGTTAAAGGATAATGTCAACAAAGGCCAATGAAAAGACCAAAACCAACAATGTGTTGGTCCGTCTCTCAATACTTTGTGACTTTCCTANTGAAGGAACATGTCAGCCAGTCATTGGATTTGTTGACAATAAGAAAAATATAAGATATCACCAGACTTGTAACTGACTGCAAATACATCTCTCCTATCACAGCTATCTGGCACCAACATATTTCTGTTGTAACAAGTAGCCATCAGCTTTTTTCAAAATTCTTGAATCACCAGTTTTATTTGTTGCTTGTGTTCTGCTTTATTTGAAGCTGTTGTTTCATCTGAAATAAGTGAAATTATCACACCTGAGCGGTGACTCTGTTACTCCATTTGCCAAAAGATGAACTCAGCTGTTTGCACACAGATTGTTTTTCTGGGCTCGAGGGCGCAGATGCAGCTGTGCATCTATGCATACAAACAAATTATGGCTGCAAACAAATATTGACGGCAATTTTCAAGATCCACTTTCCACAGTGAGTCATTTCTTAGAGAGAGAAACGTCTTTTGGTCAGCTGCATGAACAGAATATTCCTGGAGAAGTATCTGGACAACAAATCAATTTCACAAATCTCCACTGAGCATACTCTGTTACCAATTCATCATCCGCAGCCTGGCCATTTCTGCGAAACACAAACGTACACAATAGTGTTGAAAATGTATGAATTGACAAAAATATGGACGCAGGTCCGCTGCAGAGCTGTGGTGTTTGTTTTACTGAGAGAGGAGTGATTGAAACATGGCTGAAAAACAGAGGGAAGGAAAGAAAAGTGTCGGATATCCATGTTTTCACGAGCCAGAACCAAACCAAACTCACACAGACATGATAGATAGATACTTAGATAGATAGATATCCTATCTATCTGATAGATAGAAAGGATTTTTAAAAATAGAGCAAGACGGAGAACGACAAGAGTCTGCATTTCACAATCTGACCATGAAGGATAGCCAGAACATCTGGGTCCAATCTGCTCATCTGTGCTGCTCTGTGTGTGTGTGTATATTGTGTGTATATGTGTGTAAGAGTGTGTTATATCCGAGGCCTTTTCAAGAAGTTTCAAGATCAACCGCAGCATAACAACATTCCTGCTTCTTCTTCTCTCTCTCTCTCTCACACACACACACACACACACACACACACACCCGAGGTCCATGGGGAGACGCCATCTTCCACTTGCAGCGCAGCAGAGCAGGGAGGGAGTTGCCTAGCAACGGTTCTCCTGAAGAAGGCCCGAGACGGCCATCTTGGATTTGGAGCGTCAGATGTGAGAAGTGGGCTAATGATACCTGCCAGGGTGAGTGCATATGTTTGTGTCTGTGATGTGTGTGTGTGTGTGTGTCATACCAGTCTGTATTGGCAGCCCAATTACGTTCCTCCTTCTCCTCGCTCCCTCTCCTCCCTGCTCCCTGACACTCGGCTGTTTTAATGGCACACAGCTGAGAGAGAATCGATAGCGGCCGACTGCAGATTGGAGTTTTTCCGCCCGCTGAGATTGTGTAGTCAAAAGGTCTGAGCTTTCAGCGCCGCTAAAAAAACTCTCCGAAAACTCATTTTGGCAGGTTCAACACAAACCTGTGCTGTCGTCTGTAGTAAACACATCATCACTGATTTTTGTGATTTTCTTCTCAGATTTATTTTGAAGGACATTTCCTTGTTGGATGTTTCCAAAATCCAAAAATTAAGCAAAAGTTTGATTTAACAAGATTGAAAGTCACAGATTTATAACTTTTAGAGGTCAAAGACTCTTTCTGGTCTGCAGTATCTGTTGCTTTTGGACTTTCTGGACTGTCCCTGTTTATTGTAAATTGTAATGATTGGTGGGAAACAAAACAAGATTCTGTATTTTATATTTTATATTATATATTATATATTTTATATTCTGTATTCAACAGTCCAAAACCCAAATATTATCAATCTGCTATCACATAAGACAAAGACAAGCAGCAGATCTTCACAAGTGTGAAGCTGGAGCAAGGGATTGTAATCAAATCAAATAATCAAATTAAATAATTGTTTCAGCTCTAGTTGACATGTTCATGTTGCTTGTTTTGTCCGACCAACAACCCAAAAATATCCATCATGGAAGTCAGAGAAAACCAGCAAATATAACATTTTTAAAGCTAAGAAAGCTGGCTGACTGATGAATTATTGACTTATCGTTTCTGTTATACTTAAACCAGTTTTAACTAGGATTATTAATTACCCCACATCAGATAGTTGTTCTGTTTCCCACTTCAAGAGGACATTATTCATTGCAGTTTTCAATAAACAGTCTAGAAAGTGCTTCAACTCACTTTCTTTGACCAGATAGTTTCTGATTTAAATCATAATTTTGCAGACTTTGGTCTTTTGTTAAATAAAAAACATGATAATTGAAAAAAGTATTGTTTTGGGATCCACACAGAAACTCCAGTGGCGTATCTGCACTAGTATCGAATGATTTCAAACAGTACCCAGCCTGATCTGATGATGTTTGATGCATTCTGGGAGTTATTCTGCGATCAAATGTTTTCATTGTACGTGACCAGATTAACCCGCCTTGTGTACTTCTGCGTTTCCCAGAACGATCTGTACCTTCTACTCAAACCCCAGTCTGTCTTGTTATGCTGCTTTGCATTCTGGTCTATTTTCCTTCTCCGCACTCTTTGATTCAGAGGGACCGATACTAAAACTTGACATTTACAGTTGATGGTTTCGATTTCCAAGACTTTTTCTGCTTCAAACTCCTCTGAAGTTGGTGGAAATGTGTCGGCTGGGTATCGAGCTTCAGTACTTTATTGGTAAAAAGTGTTGTTGTATCAAAAACTGTCAAGCTGGCATCAAAAGGCTGGTCTGATTACTTATTCTTTGATAAAAAATCCCATTCCAAGCCTATTTCAGACCATTTTATTCAGGCAAATATCTTGTACAGCTGCTTGTGTTTAGACAACATCTAACTTCTGAGAACTTTGGCTTCTGTTGTTAAATGAAAAGGCGTTTATATTTCTCAAAGAAAGTAGTAGTTTTCGTATTGGTGCAGAAATGTTAGTATAAAAGTTTTAGCGTTACTATAAAAATATTAAAAGATATGCAGCCTTACAAATACGTGGACAGGCCGTCATGAAGAAAACTACATTATCAGACAACAGAAGGGATCCAGACTTGTAAAGGACACGGCGTACAACTATCTATTATTTTTATTATCGATTAGTTTGACCATTATTCTCTCAATTAACTGATTAATTGTTTAGTCTCTAACCAACAGTCCAAAAACCAAAGATATTACGATTACTGTATTATAGATAAGACAGACTTTTGGCATCACAGATCACAGATAATCACAAACAGCATTTTTTATCATATACAGTAGAGAGAAGAGCTGAATGTCAATGTACAAACATCTAACAATCTATCTATCGATCGATTGATCTATCCTCTACCTTCCTTTTCATCTCACCCTGTTTGTTTCTGCTGTCTTTTCCCTCAACATCCTGCTTTTATTTGATCTCTCTCTTCCTTATCAGATCATCATAAACAGACAGTCCACCCACAAAGCCACCATGGTAACCAAATCTGGCACACACACACACACACACGCACACAGCACACAGAGAGAGGACCAAAGTATGCGTCATGCGTTGGGACCTTGGGCTGTAACACTCACATGCAGGGACCCGTGTGGACTGTGGAGCGTCCACTGGCTCTACAACGCATGTGTCCACAGCAGGGCCAGGGGCCACACACACACACACACACACACACACACACACATATACACACACTTGCAGAGGCAGCTAAGTGTCACATCCACAATGGCAGTGGGTTAAGATGCCACCAGTGGAAATGCATGAAGACGTCCTGGGACACTCATTACATAGAGCTGATTATCTTCACTATCAATTACTCTTTCATTTACTCTTTCAATTAATCTATTAATTACGGCTGCAATTAACTATTGTTTTCATTATTGATTCATCTGCCGAGTCCAAGGTGACGTCTTCAAATGTCTCATTTTGTCCGACCAACAGTCCAGAATCCAAAAATAATCAGTTTATCTTAATGTAAAACAGAAAAAAGCTGAAAATCTTCACATTCAGGAGACTAAAAACAGCAAATCTTTGGCAGGTTTGCTTAAAAAAATGACTGAAACGGTTATTTGACTATCCAGATTATTGCAGATTATTTTTCCGACCATCGACTAATCGATTAATGGTCTAATCGTTGCACCTCTACTATTAATAATAAGCTCCAAATGTAAAAATATATTAACAAATACCCATCTCCAGTTACTGCAGCCTGACATTATGTCTTTAAAATTCAAAATTTGCATGAAAAACAATCAATTTATAATTGATAAAAAAAAACTAGAGCGAATAGTCAAGCAACATAAAATGTATCAATAACGATTCTGATAAATAATTAATCATTAGGGTCATTTTTCAGGTGATAACAGAACATCTGCTGGTTAAAGCTGCAGAAATATGTCGCTTTTTGTTTGTTTTCTCTGAATCTTCTCAGTTTTTTGTCAGAAAAATAAGCAGTTTGATGCCTTGATGACTTGTGATGCATATTTGTGATTATTTTTGACACGTTGGAGAGAAAACCGTTAATCAATCAGTCAATCAATATTGAGAATAATCCTGTGTTGCAGCCCTACAAACCGCCCTCTCTTTGCTCTGTGAAGCTAAAAGGAGTGAATGTTGTTGGTGTTTTCACTCAATAAATGACACAAATGGTTCATCAATTATCAAAATTAGACTCAATTTTCAGCTGAACACCCAATCCATTCACAGGTTCAGCACTAGTGACACCTCTCTCTCCATCTCTCCCACTCTCCACTTTGATCCAATTAAAAGGTTAAACCGTCAAATTCAAACAGACACGAACACAAACAGAGAAAAACTGTTTCTGAGCTTCGGGAATTTCTCGATTTTCACTTTGATTGTCATCTAATTCAATAATGTCACCATCAGGGAAATAAGTGATGTTTTCACTGCCCTGTAGCACAACATGAGGCAGTTTTGCTCATTTATCAAGAAACATTTGCTGCTTTTTTCTTTTATATAATTATAAAATGAATATATTTTGGATTTGGGCGGTTGGTTGGATATAAGAAATTTATAAGACGTCCCTTTAGGCTCCAGGAAACTGTTATTTTCCACTATTTTTCCACATTTTATAGACTAAATGGTTAATAGTTGTTAATTCTGCTGAATCTGAGTCTGGAGGAGAATTTTAAACATCTTCCAAACATCATCTGGAAGAGCAGGAAGGAGTGTTTTCTGTGTGTTTGCTACCTGTAATAACAAACTGGCAGCCAGGTAGAAGACGTTGTGTGATCACAAGACACAAAACACAGAATAAGAGTCTGTGAAGCTGATGAGTTCAGGATTCAGGTTGATTTATAAAAATCAATATGCAAATGAGCCCAGGGTGGGATTAAAATGTTGTTTGTAACATTTGTCTGAATTTCAATAAATGATATTTTGTCTAACAAATGTATTTGGCCCACAAATTTCTGGCTTTCAAACCCTTTTCTGGCACAAACATTTACCTGGGAGAGCTCTACTCTAATTGGCTGTCTGACCTGACTACACTGCATTAATCAGATTTTATTGTTTGTATTGATTATTAAAGATCTGACGCTGGAAGGGAGAGAGTAGAGAAATAAATCGTTGATGCTGTAAGTTCATTGTTTGCCATCTTACAGTCAGTGAAGGTATTGTGTTATTTAGCACTCTTGTAAGTTGAGTTACATCAGGGAAGAAATCTATTTCTGACACATTATTTAGTGTTTTTTGAACAATTAATTTACGGTCATCAATAATATGAATGTTAAGGAAAAGCTTTGGAGAGCCGCTCCTACATCTTCATTCAAAACAAAGCAGCATTCAACATGTTGAACACTAACGCTTTAGTATTTTTAACATATATAAAACATGATGTTTCAGTAGATCAGGTAAAGCAGAGATATAGCTGTTTAGGAGCCTTGAAGATAGTTTAAAATAATAACAATTATTTAAGAAATGTGAAATCAGGATATTGATTTTCAGTCAATCTGAAAGCCTTTGATCTTCTGTTAACAGTCACATTATACAACACACCCACAGATCCAGCCTACACTTTACTTCTGTTCATTGTGGTGTGATGAAGCTCAACATGGAGACGGACGTCATCTCGAGCAAATGATGGACAGCTGCTCTATTTTGATAACACACCGACGCACCCCTCACTGAGCTGTCACTGGTTTGCTTCCGATTTTAAACCGGAAACACATGGCTTTTGTTCTGTGACTTGTTCTGTCCAATTTAGCCTACATTACTGATCAACAGGGCAGGCATCAAACCTCAATACTTATCTGGTACTCTTCAAAACTGTCACGTACCAAAAGTTGGCATCAAATGTCTGATCATACTCATTGTCTTGTTTACACTTTTGGTCATATATATGAGATTATTTAGGCAAAGTTCTTGTATAGCTGCTTGTTTTAGACGAAATCTAACATCTGAGAACTTTGGCTTCTTTTGTTTAATGAAAAAATAGGTTTGCAGAAATCTATCTATCTATCTATCTATCTATCTATCTATCTATCTATCTTGAACACTGCACATATTCTTTATGCTTCATAGTGTAAACTTTTGCACATTCCTGCACAAAACCGTACAGCTCTTCCATTTTTACAGATCAGTTATATTGTAATTTCTTTTTATAATATTTTTTCATGTTTTATTGTCAAATTCCTATTTTATATTGTTGCATCTTGACTTGCAGCACTTGCTTTTTTATCTTTCATATATTTTTTATGTCTACTTACTGCTATGTTTATTGTTATGCACCGAAATATTCAAGACTAATTCCTTGTGTGTGTGAAAACCTACTTGGCAATAAACCTGATTCTGGTTCTTAAGAAATGTTTTACATTATGTTCCTCAGATTGAAGTATCAGAAAAAGAGAAAAAGAGACTCAGAGATCAGCACTAGTATTTAAAAGCACTGAGATGATCCCAAAGCAAAATCAGCTCCATCCAGCAGCAGAAAAGTGTTTGATTTTGGGTTTACAGACCAGTTTAATGATTGGTTGTTTGTGTTGTTTGAGGTGTTACATCATCATCTAAAAACCACTCCCTAAAACCTTCAACTGCTGGATTATTTTTATTATCAATTAATCTATCAAGTTTTTAAATATTTAATCGCGTAGTAAATGTCAGAAGATAGTGATAAATTTCCTTTGCAAGTTCCAGTTCAAACTGACACCTTCAGACGTCTTGTTTTGTTTGACCAACAGTCCAAAGATATTCAGTTTAAAATAATATAAAACAGAACAGCAGCTATGTCTCGTATTTGAGAAGGTGGAACCAGAGAATATTTAGCATTTTTGATTGATAACTGACTAAATTAACTTCAATATTCTGGTGATCGACTTATCAATGAAGCTTTATTTTCCAAACTAAAATCTCCAATATTGCTACCTTAAAGTCGGCTTCAGAAGGTTCATAATCAGGACAGATGTTGATTTAAAACATCGACTTATATATAAATAAATCCACAGATCTACTGAGCGCTAAACTGCTTATAAGAGCAGCAGAGTACCACTAAAACAGATCCCTATTGACTCTACTGTGGATACTACACCACCACTATATATTTACTTGCTATATATATACTGTATACACCCTTACTCTTATCACAGCTTTGCATGCTTCCAGATTTAAGGTAATATTACTAATAAAACATCTCATTTCCCAGTCAGAGTCATTTGTTCATTCATTGAGGTTAATCAACTTAATAACATAGAATAATTAATTAGATTATTCATGAACATCTCTAGTAAAGGTGGTGATTTTTTTTTTTTTTGCAGTTTGAGGCATTGCAGACACAGAAAAACAAGGCTGACCTGAAATACACCGCTTCAGGCCACAGATGCACGTTGTGGATGTACGTATGCACAAAAACACAGAAACTAAAGCTACCAGAGTGTTAATGAGGAAAATCTAGAAACAAATCTGCAATAATTTGGAAATGAAACACCACAATCACCTTCAGTGACTCTTAATAAACATTCAGTACAGAAAAAAAACAAGCTTTGATATGATGTGAAATATTTAGCAGAGGAGAGTTTCACACCTGAGCAGCACTTTGTTGATTAAATATAAATGTGTGGACATTCCCTCATTTTAAATCAGTTTCTCTTTGTTTCTCCTGGTCAGACAGACTCCTCAGCACTTCAAAAGACACAAACCTCCCAAAAACAACCACAAAAAAAAACTCCTGAGGACACTAAACACACCGAAATCATCTACAGGGTGCCGCAGCTTCATCGTGTAAGACTTTAACGGTTACTTTGTGGTCTGCTGGACATCTCAGCGCTGGAGTTGGTTCCCTCAGACAGCTCCTGAACCACCAGGGCAGTTTTGCAGTTAAAGAGGCCGTCCTGTATCCTCCCAGATTCCCTCCCGCTATCATCCAACGAGTCCACTGACAGCTCTGTTTGTCCCATCTGCAAGTCACTCTGCATAAGAGCGCCAGCTAAATGCTCCAAAACGCTCCAGAACAGCGCCTTAATGCCTAGAGGTCACAGTAATACGGCAGAGATGATGTGATTTAGGCGACACTAAGCGAGGGAGCGGGAGAGAGGCTTATCTGCCAGAGCTCGGCTGATTGCTGAGTTTATCTAATAAACAGGTGGAGCGCCGGCTCGTCTTCCCAAAGACGACGAATAAAAAGTTTCATCCCGCAGCGTTTCCCATCAAATCTGACAGGAAATTGTTGCCTGAGGTTCATCACTCTGCATTTCAATAACAGCGAAGGCCCCGTGTCCTCAAACACTCCGCTCATTTGAAAACAGAGGTCTCTGTGGATCGAAAACTTTGTTAATCCTTCAGAAGACTTGTTTTACTTCCCTGCCAGGAGTCGTTTTGTAGAAGAAGCTCTCTTTTTGTGTTGAATTGTGGGATGTTTTGAAATGCTTGAAACTTCATCTAATGAACTGAAATGATTCGTCAATTAAACCACGCGATGATCAATTAATCGTTATCAAGCAAAAACACCAAACATTCTCTGGTTTCAGCTTCTCAAACGTGCAAATGTGCTGCTTTTCTCAAACAGTTTCTTGATCTTGATCTTTGCATGTTTTCAAGATGTTATCTAATTCAAGGAAATCACAAACGGGGCAAAAAAGTGATGATTTATTGAGCATAACTGTCAACCATCTGATTCTACAGTAGCTTCTCAAACGTGCAAATTTGCTGCTTTTCCGCAACTGTTTCTGTTTCAAAACAGTTTCTGGGCTTCAGGATCTTCTTTGAATAAACGCTTGAAACACATTGATCTGTATTTTGCATGTTTCCAAGATGTTACGTCACTCAAGAAAATCATTAACGGGGCAATAAAGTCAACATTTATTGGGCAAATTTGCTAAATCCACCTTCTCAAATGTGAGGATATTCTGCTTTCTCTGTTTTATTGAAAATTATTTCCATTACCGATGAATCTGCAAATTATTTTAGCGATTCACTGATTTGTCGTTTGTCACAAAATAGTGAGAAACGTCTCAAGGTGACGTCTTCAAACTGCCAATAATCCAAAAGTTACAAGAAAAACTAGCAAATATTCACATTTGAGAAGCTGGAATAGGTGAATTTTTGGCATTTTTGCTAAAACAATAACTTGACGATCAATTGATTATAAAAATTGTTACAGATTTAGTTTCTGTCAATCTTCTAATCGATTAATCGGCTAATTTTCTCAGCTCTAAACTGAATATCTTTGTGTTTTGGACTGTCTGTCAGACAACAAAAGCAATCTGAAGACATCAGCCCGAGCTCTCTGAACTTATGATGGTTATTTTTTGAATATTTTATGGCATTTTAGAGACTAAACAATCAATCAGCTATTCAAAAGAATGATCGACAGCAATATTAAACAAGTAAAACTGAAAAACAGCGAGTTCTTTCCCTCCCAATTGTAAGCCTCTTTGAAAAGATGCCATCCATTTCCACAGCCTCATCTACCGCACACCATGCTTTTATTTTGTAATGACCACAAACACACACACACACACACACACACACACTCTCACTAAGTGATCAACACACACACCAACAGCAGACACGTTCTCACCCTCTGTTTTCGATGAGCATCAGTGACAGACGCACACACCGACACGTCCATCACACTATCAGGAGGCCTGTGAGGCTTCATCCCGCTGTGATCCACCAATAACCCTGCCCGTCCACACACACACACACACACACACACACACACACACACCTGGATGTTTGGACTGTTTCATGCTGTCTGACGTTGGGGCGTGACGTTTCCTCTTCCTCCCGCCGTTTCCATCATTAATAACATCTGCCAGCAGCAGGTTCTGCTCTGATAAACACTCTCGGCTGGATTAGGAGCTCCAATAGGCCTGCAGCTGCCACAGCTTTACCTCAGTGTGTGTGTGTGTGTGTGTGTCACTGCAGTGAGAGAAAATAAAAGCTTTTATGAATGATGAGGCTGATCAGAAGGAAAAGGGACAGTTTGATGTGTCGAGGTTCGGCTGCTTTCGGGGATTTCAAAGGGTTTTTGGATTCCTGATTGTCTGAACGTGTAAATTTGACACTTTTCGTGCTAAATTATTCTGCACTCGCCCCAGAATTTACACCCTGAGACGGCATTTAATTCTACGTCATCCCGGAGAGACCCTGAGACTGTATTTTTCAGCTGCACATCACTGCAGGTGAGGCGCTGCAGACCTGACAAAAGTGACAGACGAGTAAAACTGAATCTAAATCACCTTCAGCCGCACAATATCTGATTTTTTTAAAAACATTTTTTTGCTGCAAAGCAAAGCAACATGACGAACCCTTGTTTGCTGCGACGAATCACAATCACACACATCTGTATGTCTCCTCGTACACACCTTCGCACTTGCACGCATTTAGCCACAATAAATGGACATTTCAGGCAACAGGGTGGCTCACATCCAGCATGTATCTAGGCTTCCTCCCTCACAATGTAGGCCTTCCCGAGCCTGTATGAATAAAATATGCCACCCCCATTATATAAGGCAGAAATGCCCTGTTCCTATCTGAGATGGGTGATGCTGAAATAACAGCAGGGTGGATTGCTGTGATTGAGATTCAATGGCCTATAGACAGAGAGAGAGAGAGAGAGAGAGAGAGAGTTTGTTGTATCTGTGTATGGAAGGAGAGGAGAGGAAGGAGGGGGGTGAAAAATATTCCCAAGCATCCTCCTCATCCTCAGCTGCTCTGCAGGCCCAAAAACACAGAGGCAGGAGGCTGAGATCACGGGCATCAAAAGCCGAGCTGCCCCCTCTGTGCTGCTCTGTCACGCAGCGTTGCATCGCAATGCTATTATTAAACCAGACCACACACACACACACACACACACACACACACACA
>NTHP01000057.1:469692-486322 GCA_003416845.1 Oplegnathus fasciatus
TTTTTAAACCGCGGAGACAAAGAGCAGCGGCCGAATCCCGCAGTGTGTTCCCGCTCTGCCCTCATCCTCTCCCGGCTACAGAGAGCTGGCCAGGCCGGTCCCTGGCTGACAAACATCTGGATGGGAGGAGCGGGAGGGGGCGAGAGGAGGAGGAGGAGGGGGCCGCAGGAATGAACGGTTAGATTCCGTTAGAAGGAAGGCTCCCGGTGTGGATGGTGATGATGATGGTGGTGTGATGAGATAAGGGGATAACGAGGGAAAAGAGGAGGAGGAGGAGGGGAGGGGGGCTTTTTTCGCCCCGTTTTTATTAATTTCTTACCCTCTGACAGCTCCAGCTCCAGCTCCGCCAGCCGGGCTCGGATCTCCAACGGTATCGGCGACGCCTCACGGTCCGCCATTCGGCTTGTACCGTAGAAAACACCTCCCCGGTTCGACTGCTGCCGCCTCCGCCGCCGCCGCTGCTGCTGCTGCTGCTGTTGCTACTCCTGCCTCCTCCTTCGCTCGGAAAGGGAGAGCTTCTCCTCGGCGGCCCCTCCTCGGCGGAGGCGCGGAAAGACTACGAGGCGTCGAGGGAGAACAAAGAGGATAAATCTGGGTCTCGTTTTAACGGAGGCCCGCCATGGCGCCCGGCTCCTCGAATCGGTAAAGACCCCGGTTGCTCGGTCGGCTCTCTCCGCTGCCGTTGCGGTGGTCGTGGCGGTGGTAGTGATGATGATGATGAGGCTCGCGCAGCCCCACAGTCAGCGCCGTTTGCAGCTTCTTGCCGCTGGTGTCACGTGACGCTACGGAGGGAGGAGGGCGCGAGGAGGCGGTGCCGGCCATCACCGGCAGGGGGCGCGGCGAGCAACCACACCTACAGCCCGGAGAGGCGGTGCAGCTTCCCTGCGCTTACACCTGAACCACTAATCTGTTTTTAACACAGTAGCTACATACTCTGGCTTTATATATTTATATATTAACCACAGATTAATTCTCTGAACTTTTAAAATTCAATAAGTTGAGTTTTTTGGGGGAAATAATAATGAAATAAAATGACTGAAATAATGAAAAAAAATTAAAAGTAGCTTGTGGAGCTTCAATATCAAATTTCTTTTTCATTCACTTGGTTTATCTTTACTTTAATAAATCATAGGTCACTTACTGGAAATTTTCTGAAGCTTTCAGCCACAACTCATGGCCTTCACCAGCAGACTGAATTTAATTCCCAGTTTTTCCAGCCTTGCCTTCCTTAAATCTTTTCTCATCATTTCGTTTTTCCCCCGAAAGCTTTAAAATTCAATAAATACAGTTTTTTTTGGGTGGAGAAACAGTAATGAAAACATTTATAAAAAAATAAAAGTGCCTTAGTTTACTATAAATCATATATATTACAGATAGATATTATAGAAGATATTTGAATCTTTAAAACACCTACTATTTTAATTAGGTGTTTTAAAGATATAAGGATAGCTTCCTTGTTCAAATCCAAAGTCACTTACTGGAAATTTTCTGAAGCTTTCAGCCACAACTTGTGGCCTTCATTGCCTGTTTCGGCTAGGACTTCCTTTAATCTTTTTTCATCCTTTTGTTCTTTCCCCAAAACCTTTAAAATTCAATAAATAAAGGTTTTTGCAGAAAATAATGAAAAAATTACAAAAAATTAAATGTCGAGCTTCAATAATAACTTTGTTTTACATTTAGTTTCATTCATTTAGTTTATGTTTACTTATATCATGTGTGTTTTAAAGATTTAAGGATAGTTTCCTTGTTCGAAATCTTAGCACAAGGCCACTTATTGGAAATATACTGAAGCTTTCAGCCACAACTCGTGGCCTTCATCAGCAGATGGAATTTGATCCCGTTTTTCAGCCATGACCTTCTTAAATCTTTTCCCATCATTTTTTTTTTTTCCTCAGAGCATGATGTCATTAATACCTTCTCATTTAGCTTGGTGCAAACATTAAGGCCTGCATACAAAACAGAAAATAAATCTTTCCAAATCATTTAAAAAACTCACTGTACAGTGAGGCCGATACGTTCTACTAATCAAAATGGTCACAGATCTTGCTTCCTCTGTGGTCAACTTGGCTTAACTTCCTGCTGGGTGTAGCCAGAAGAAATACAGTCGGCTAAACCAGACAGAAATCATAGTTTCTGACCCATTTGGCCTGTGACAATACTGTCAGCTTCCTACATTTTGGAAACAGCAGGTTTATCTTGGTCTTTAAAGTCAAACATGGTCAGTGATGTTCTTCTGTTTTACAGATTGCCCTTCTTTTCCTTTGCTCTGGCCGTTGCATTTTAATGTGGTCATTCCTTATTCACCATCTGCATGTGGAAACTAAACCTCAACAGAATAATGCGATTAATATTAAAGGTCAAGCCGGCTTTCATTAAGTCCAATATGATTGAACAAGCCTAATGAGGCAGTGACACATAAGCGAACATCAATTTGTCCTTTTTATACAGTGTATTTCATTAGTATTATTCATTACATTCATTAGGCCTATAGCCTTCCAGGAATCTAATCATCCTCATTGTAAACAAGTGGAGGGGCCACATAATTGAGTAATGACGTTATAATGGGACTCATCTGCCATCTGCTGGTTATCAGGCAGAACCACAACTAAAGGCGTGAACGCTGTTACCTGTTTTTGTATGTGAGAGGGAATTCAGTGCTGTGACTCTGCAGCAGAGAGTGTCTTAAAGCTTTCACACAAATATATAAATGAAAAAAAAAAAACCTTCTATAAAAATGTACAATTGGAGAAAAATCAGCAGTGGTCTAGTGAAGAAATTTAACTTCAAAGGCACTTCTTTAATATTTGTTCAATAATATGTACATCTGTACAGACAAAGTAACAATGTGCCACAACTGTGCCCGCTCTTTTACATTTCAAATGTTACATTTTAAACAAAAGAGCATTGGACTCAGAACAATCAAATTCAAGTTCTCAAATACAGTTCAAGTTCTTTGTGCTTGTTGACGGACGCTGAGTAACTTCTACACCCGCCACAAGCATGTTTCCCTTCATGGAACGACCTGAAATGAGCCTCTGTGTCCAAAACATTGGACGTTATGACACTGAGGTGCATCAACTACTTCTTTCTCAACACAGGTGAGACTAAAGCTTTAACACACAAAAGCACTCCTGTCTAACATAAATAAAAATAGGACATAAATTAAACTCTAAAATGAAATAAAAAAAATCATGCAGAGATAAAGTATTGATATTCAGTGCTTTTCAAGGGTAATTAATCATTAATACACACTGGACCTTGGTTCATTACGGGCCTGGATATCTCACCAACGTCTGAAAATGGAAACAAACGGGGTGACCAATACTAATATTTAGAGAAAAAGCATCATGTGTGCCCACAGCGGCCCTGTAGACTAAAGAATAACACAGATGTATGGAAAAAGAAAATCATGGCGGAACATCCTGTACAGCGAGAAAACATCAAACACACACAAACGGCAGGAAAAGAAGCGCCGGTGCCATCAGCAAAACAAGACGAAATCAAAATGCAACCTGGCTCTCAATAAACTGATCTGAACTACAAACCAAGAAATAAAACTAACGCAAAGCTGCAGATCAACATTTACAAATTCTTTCCCCTCTAAAAACTGAAAAGTTGGCTTAAACATCTTGAGTGGTTAGAGACCCCAGACCCACACCAGCCTGTCCTGTCCTGAACCAGCCAGCAGTGAGACCCCCCCCCACCCAAAACACACTCTTAGTTAATGTCAGCAGTGTTTATGAAGGGTTTAAGATCCAGACCTAAATGTAGTTGATTCAAAGGCTGTGTTTGGTTGGCTGGTTTGTGTAATCACACAGTACAATAATACATTTTCAGCTTATATGACACCCATAGGACAAAAAAAGTTCGGAAGTGTCTTTTTCTGCACCCAATATGATCACCGTGGCAACAGAGCTGGTCCGGACTCTTGGCCCGGATAGGCCAGGATGTGCTCTGCCTCTGAAGAGGCGTGGTCAGCGGGCAGCAGCGGCTCATTGGACGACGCTCTCTGGCAGATCTCGGCGTAGCTTGGCTTCTTGGACTCCTGCCCAATCAGAGCACAAGGTGGGGTCAGAGTCTCTCACACCTTTCCTCTCCCGCACCTTAATGTCCTCCAGTGCTCAGCAAACTGATATAATATGCTTTTCAAGAGCTATACTCTCTACACGGCTCTGCTCAGGTCTTACCAGCACATCTCCATCTTACGTCAACACTCTGGGGTCAGAGAAGAAATTTTAACTCTTTATCTATTGATCATTGATTATCTCAGGTTCTGAGCTCTGAGTTTGCAGGATAACGCTGCTGTAATTTTATATTTGCCCAACTATTAATGCTCATAAAGAGTCTCGACCAGGGCTACTCGAGCTTTTTAAATAAAATATGAATCTGACATAGGGTCACAGGTCCATAACAATGCCATCAAAATACACAGACATAGTAGTTTTTATAGTAGTTTTTGCTCTTTCTTTGGGCCATAAAGCATCTTTGCGTACACAGAAAAGTGTCATATAAATTTTATTATTATTATTATCATCATCCGGCTGATTGACGCCATTTCTGCAAAAAGTGTGCATTGTTTACTACTTACTACTAATAAAACTCATGATCATTTTCACTGGCATTACTAATGATAGTACAAAATGTCACTGCATCTGTGAAATCCTGTCTAAACAACATGACCTGGGTATTTTGGAGGGACTGACAGACGCAGGCAGAGATGGACATTAAACAAAAACACTAAAAAGACCTAAAAGCTAGCCTGCATCCGTCCTTCCATTCAATTTAGTTTAAATTTCAAGGTGTTTAAAAAGACAGCTAATATTACAGGACAGACTGAAACATATACTCAACTAAAATAATTTCAAGTAGAGTGATTCAAATAAACACTGGAGAAACAATTCAGCACCATAAAGCAGTTGAAACTATTGCTAAACAAGTCTTACTGTGTTTGGTTCCTGTGCGAGCTGGGCTGGTTTGGCCTCACTGGCCGTCTCTGCACACTCCTTCGCATTCCTGCGGAGAGCAGCAGAACAATCTCACTACACACAGCTCTGAACACAGCTGGCACCATGACAACTGGAAACAAGTCCACATATGAAATATAATAAGAGCGAGGCAAGCAAAAGAAAAATAACTGGAGAAGCTTGTGCTGTGATGTTGTAAGTGAACAGTAAAGAATGTAAAACAAAATAGAGAATTAACCAGAACAGCTAATGCAGAGTCTAAGCAAATCATCATCCAGCTGCTGTCTCAGGATACTTACTGCTGCAAGAGTGGCTGAGGCTCTTGTGTCACAGTTGGCACTGGTGCACACGGGCTGCTGCTTCTGACTGGACTCTGTGATGAGCAAAAGACAGTTCAGCCATCAGTGCTGTACATGTTTGTGTTAATGTTGAGCTTTTACACAGTCTGGGTTTAAAGTATGAGAAGAGACTGTTTCCTTGTTGTGCATGAGAATCAGATGAACAAAGTGTGTGTGTGTGTGTGTGTGTGTGTGTGTGTGTGTGTGTGTGCGTCAGGCAGAGAGAGACTTGGTTACCTTGACATTGCCGTTAGCTGCAGGTACCGTTGCTATGGCAGTGTTTGCCGGAGGAAGAGGAGGGAAGCTCGTCAGCCCGAGCTCAAGAGGAGGAGACGGCTGACGAGGAGACGACTGACTTGGTGCATTCTACACAAACACACACAGTCAGTACATAGTTTCAACAGAGTGAACTTTACAAACACCAGTAATGCTCACCGGCTACTTACACGGTTGTTTCCAGCAGATTTGTCCCATGACCTCGCGTTCTCTCTCCTCCTCTGGCCGAAGTTTCCTCTCCTTCAGAGCAGAGACAGCAGCAGAGCAGTGACGTTACGGCAGCTCCTTTTAAGAATTGTTTTTATGTATAGGTGCTGCTTCTCAGAGCAAACCCTCTTCACTGCCATTAACAGAGTAGACAGCTATAAATCACTCCCTACATTACAGCACCCATGGCTGTAACTAAAGCAACGTCTTAATGATTAAGTGTAATTCAGGCATAAATCCCAAAATTCACCAGCTGTCCCTTTTATTGTCTTTATCATTTTATCGTCTTTGCGGTTTTACGATTTGTTGGTTTTACTGTTTTCTTGCATATTTTCTTTTCTATCTGTGTGCTTACATTTTAATTTGTTTATTTTCCAGCTAAATCACGTTACCTTTGATGCTGCTATGGCCTAATTTCCCTCCTTTCAGAGGAGTTAAATTTCTTGGCTGGAGTTAGGTACTAGTCTATGGGTGTTTCCACACTTAACTCTGGTGCATTTGCCCGTTTGGTTCGTTTGGGCTGGTGTGAAAGCTGTCAACTGAACCTTTAGTGCAGACCTCTCGTCCCAACAACAGATTCTGTGAAAGTAGATCTATGTTTTTAGCAGCATTACGGTAAAGGGCGCCTCTTTTTCATCCTGTTTCTACCTGTTCATCATTATGACATATGACACATACTTGCAGTCTCAACAAATAAGGTCAGTTGTTTCTTCGTGAGCTCTTTGTGACAACTGAGCAACTGAGGCACTGATGATGCAGGATGGCATCATCAATACTGTCCAATCAGTGAGTTACCTGTCAGTCCATGTGATTTCATGCTTACACCTTTTAATCTGTTTGTTACATGTCAGTGTGAGAGCAGTTTTCCTCGGTCTGGTACTAATGAACCAAACTATGTCCACTCACAGCATTATTTATCCTGATAGTGGAAGGATAATATGACTGACATAACAGTCAAAATGTAATTTACAACAGGTATCACAACATGTGACTTATCAGGAGGAAATGTATTAGTTGTATGAGTATCCGGACTGAACAGCCATACTTGAGACTCAAGTCCCAAACTTCTGAAAGCTGAGCAGATGTTTCGTTACCTTCCCCAATCAGAAGTGGGTGACGCAACTTGCTTGTTGGGTTCTGTCCTTCCACCTCTGCTCTGACGGCGCACGTTGCCCCGCGACCGCCCCCTAACCGGCTTCGTCGGAGAAAAGGAGCGCTCCGTCGGTGCTTGTTCTGACGAGTGTGAGGAATTCGGACTCTGATTGGACTGCCAACGGTCTCCAGAGTTTGACCACCTCGAGCCTCTCCTGGAAGACACGAATCATGATTGCCAGCCAGTGATTATGATAAAAATATTTTCACAGCTACAAGTTTCTTTCGTGTAACAATTATTTAAACCAACATGCATCAACCAACAAAAGACAGACTGATACGCAGCTACCTCTGCCTGTGTGAGTTGTAAGGTTTGAAGATAGAAGCTGCTGAGAATCCATTCATGAAGTCATTCATCGATGTTGGAGGCTGCTGACAAAAACAACAACAGCTAAAATCACACTCACGCTCATGACCTATTAGCCAAAACAGGATAATAATAATATAGTAATAAGGGACCACAGAGCCACTGTTCACACATTCAATGAGCCATAATCAGCAACAGCGTCACCTGATCCGAGAAAAAGACAGACTTTTCTTACTCTGTCCTTGGCATAACTTCATGTCATATAATTTCAACATGAAAGGACTCACCTCAGCACATTCTTGGTATCCCGTCGCACCTGAAGCCCACATCTCATTGGTGAAGTTGTACAGCTGTTGTGCTGGCATGTGGGTGGGGCAGGGCTGCTGGTAGGTGCTCGGGGGGAAGTAGGAGCCATAAGGATTGCCACTCTGGTCCAGCTGGGCGGGTCTGTAGCCATTTTTTGGAGCGTAGGAAGTGACGGCCATGGTTTTGGCCTTTATCCTCACCATGATCGGCTTTTCCTTAAACACCCGAACTTCTTCTCTGAGGTACTTGTAAGCCTAATGAGAGAGACAGCACAGAGACAGTAACATGATTGTTTGAATTAGGGATGGGACGATATATGATTTTATCGCAGCTCACGATAAAAAACACTCATGACAAGTTGATCGCGGTGAATTTCCATTATCGGGATAATCGTGAATATCCTCATGAGTGACTTGAAAAAGCTGTCTAGATCGCTGAAGTTCAGTAACAGTTGTCTGCACCATCTTAGATCATGATTTAAAAAACACAGGAATTATCATGTAAGAAAGAACAGACTCGGACAATGTTGCTATTTTTTATTTATTTATTTATCCTTTACTTATGCATGGGGACCTTAAAAAGGATGTGTGTCCTATCTGTGACGTAATAAAAATATTTGTTTCTTAACACAATGTAAGGTAAAGTGATTCCTTTATGTTTAGTGCCATTTTAAGAGTTTTAAGCATATTTTGATGTTTATCGAGATTATCTATCTGTCTATATAATCGCAATTATTTTGGGCAGGATAATTGTGACATGAAATTTTCATATCGTCCCATGCCTAGTCTGAATAATTTTTTTTTCAGTGATGAGAAATAATAAGATCACAACATGCTGTGTTTTACCTGTTGGGCGTCGCCTTCCGATTTGAAAGTGATGAACCAGTTATCGTTGCTCACAAACTCACAGCTCAGGAACTTGGGCAGGTCCTCCCCATCAAAGAGAGCCTCCACCTCCTGCACAGCAACAGCAATATCAAACACACTGAAACTGTCACATACAGACTTTACATTCAAATCCCCTGCATTTTACTAGTTTGATCAATATGACACCTGCTGACAGCGACAGGACGCCATGACACTCATCTCGAACTATGAATAAAAGTTTCTAGTCTCAGCTACCACAGTGTGATAACATGTACAGAAACTGAATTTTAATTGACTTGTAAAAACAACAGCTGAGTAAAGATGGAGAGGAGAGGAGAGGAGAGGAGGAGGCTGTGTTGGTATGGTAGGCGGGCTCTTGCCTCCTGAGGTGTGCTGCCGGGGATCTCACGCAGGATAACGACACATCGGCTCTGACTGGGTCGGACCTTCTGTCCACATGGAGCCACCTGGACCAGCGGCAGGGCTGTCAGCCAATGAGAGGAGAGAATGTCTCAGGACAACAGTGAACCGCATTTATCACTCAACTTTACTTCCTTGAATTGTTTGATGTTTGATGAAGGTCTCAGCAATACTGAAACAAATATTTATAGTTTTGCAGGAATGGATGTCTTTTTTCCATTTTTCCTAACAGACCTGTCCATGTATATCAAAAAATATATTATTACAAAAAACTAATTCTGGTTCTGTATCACTGTGACTGGTTGTGTAGCCAAACTACTCACAGCATGAAATTACCAACATTTGGCTGGTGGTAAAAATTACCACCCCGAATAAAAACAATAAATGTCAATCAGACGCACATGAAAGACCGAAATAAACACTGACATTTCAAAATGTCGGAGATGAGGTCCAGGTCCGTGCTGAGATTCTTGATCTTGTCGAGGCTGGCCAGAGTTGCGATGGGAACATACTGGTCGCTGTCCATTTGAGAATTGAGGTACAGGTCGTTGCCAAGGTGCTCCCTATGGAGGGACAGAAGAGAGCAATCTCTATCGAGGAACGTATCCGAATCAGTTTCATTGGCCAAGTATGTGTACACATACAAGGAATTTGACGGCGTTTTTTTCATTGCCCTCAAGGTACTTACACAGGGATAGACATAACAGCTAAGAACAAAGACAATAAAGCTGAACAAATAAAGGTAACGAATAGACAGAACTATTATGTACACAAGTATGTGCGAAAATATACATGGAGTGGATTATGTACAGTATATGCATACAGTCTACAGCATGCAGCGTTTGGAGAGGTTACCAAAGGTTTTGACGTGTCGCACATGTCTGACAAAACACCAACAGTCGGAGATCATCTAAATATTTGATGTCATGACTTCTTCAAGAGAACTAAGAGAAATGGTGTGTTGTGAGTTGTTACCTGGTCAAGCAGGACTCCAAAACTGTCCTCAGCTCCTGTCTGATCTCATCTGAAATCAAAAGAAGTCATTACCACAGTGTTTAAACATAAATACAGTTAATAAATACTGGGGAAAAAAACAACTAAACTGGACTGATACCTGTGACAGGTGGGTTACTGGGCTCTCCATTAACTATAGGAGCTTCGGCAGTCAGCGTCTGGTACTCTAGTGTGCTGGGATCTGCCTCAGCCACCGCCTCAGCCAGGCCCACGTTCTCCAGCTGGAACTCTGGCATGTATCCTAAAAATCCACACCGCAGCATCTTACCACCACACCAGAACCATCATTTACATGTAGACGATAACATTCACTCAGCAGTGCTGTTTTTGTCTTGTTCGAAGAATAAATGACAAACTCTTCATCACAAAATAACTCCTGGAATGGAGAAAACAGCATGATTTGATGAAATGTAACTCCAGCCAACCTTCGTGATTGGTCAGATCGTCAGGAAACTGCAGCCACGGCTGCTGAGTCTGCAGGTAGGCGGGGCCAGGGACCTCCAAGTTAAAGTTGGGATTGGTCCATACCTCAGCATCAGGGTTAAGGCTCGGGGCAGCAATAGGTCCCTGAAACAAAAACACACAATGTGCACAATATTAACCTAATGTGAAAAGTTAAGTCAGATGTATTTTAAAAAAACAGTTATTTTGAAAGAACAAATTAATATAAATGTTAACACCTGTGTGTTCAGGTGTTTCACATCAGGCGTAGACAGAAAATGTTCTCTAGTAGTTCTTATAAGTCTGGTTCAATCTAAAATCCAATGCTCAAATGTGTAATTGAGAGTATTGAATAAAATCCACAGAACTTTAATGTCATTAATGTGTAAGTAAGTAACATCTTCTTCATTACTCTCTCGGATGATTTGTATCTTCAAACAGTCTTTTTCAGATAACAGACCCTTTGAATCAGAGTTAACTTAACCTTCTTATATAAAGGCTGCTATTTTACAAGAAGTCTATGCACCCACATTATTGCCGTTATCACATCATGTATCAAGGACGTCTGTGTGAACAACGACCACTTGTTATGTAACATCTTTGCAATGAGGAGTATTTAAGTATATAAGCAGTATTGTGACTGCTTCCTTTCCAGTAGTGGATGCTTAGTGTTGACCTGTTCAGTGTGTCTTTAGTCTGTACATGAACGCATCAGTAAAAAAATTCAATCTACTGAGACACCCCGAACCTCTTTCTTTGTCTGACAGAATCACATAAACATCAACAGTTTCAAACTTTTGGTGATAAGACATCAAACTGAATGCTTTCACTGAACCCGACTGTCTCACACGTTGAACACTTACAGGCTGAGTGCACTCTGTGTGCCAGTCCCACACACATGGTCCCTGAGGCATCACAGTGCTGTAGGGGTAAGCTCCCAGCAGAGCCATAGAGGGCTGGAGCTCTGAGACCGAGGCTGGGATCTGCTCCGCGTTGGTCCCCGTCTTGCTCTCGCCTTGGCTGGGCTCTGCCTCAGACGCGCCCTGGGCCCACCCCCCGCAGCTCTCCTCCAGACCGAGCTTGATCCAGGGGTGGGGATAGAGGCGGCAGATGGAGGAGTCTGCGTCATCTCCCAGCAGCTCAGACACCATCTCCCTCATCCCTCCTTCTCTCTCTCCCTCCTCAGCTGTCGCTGACGACTCATGACCCAGGAAGTGAATCTCATATGACGGAGTTGAGGCATAAACATCAATCTGACCAGGGTCCACAGCGATCGGGGTGTGGTCCTCCTGGGAGTCCAAAACCGAGGCTTTGTCATCCAGACAGCTGAAGTCATTAGGAATCACATACGAGTCACAGGTGCTGGTATCAGCATGGACCTCGAAGTTTTGGGACGGTGTCTCGGTAGCTAAAATGTTGGGAGTTTCTGGAGGAATATTGTTGTCAAGTGCAGGATGCTCCTCTTGTGACATCTTCATCTCATTCATTTCCTCTGAGTGAACTGCATTTGATGACTCTCCAGGTTGAGGTAAACAGTCAGCAGTGTTATGCTGCAGGCTAATGTCGACTTCAGGGTTCAAACAGTCAGAGGAAACACTGGAGGTTAATAATTGTGGGGGTTCAGAGGCTGTTTGAGGAGTTTGGAGTTCGGGGCTCTCAGGGTCCTCGGGGCCATGAAGAGTGATGCTTGTATTTACAGCTGTGCAGTCGTCAGAGTGCTCTGACAACAGGTCACATTTTTCACCACTCGTCTCGAGCTGAGAGGTGTTTTCGGCTGTTTCAGTTAAAACAACAGTAACATCACCCGTCTCAACATGTTCGCTGCTCTGACAAATTTCTGGATCTGTTTTTTCGACTTCCTGTCGGTCATCTCCGCTCATGAGGACATCCTGAAAAGGCTCGTCTGGCTCCTTTGTAAGAGACACCACAACAAGTTCAGTTTCCACGTCAGAACTGTCAAGCTGTTTGTCACAGTCATCAAACCTGGCATCACTACGCTCAGATTCAGCGAATAAAGGTTCTTGACTGGGAGGCTTAATGCTGCTCAATTCAAATCTTGGATCGTTTGAATTAACATCTAATTTGTCAGATGTGATGGAGTCACACTGGTGAGACGTGGTTTTTAAGTCTGAGAGAGGCATCAGGTTTGTGTGGCAGGAGAAGGCAGTCAGTTCAATGGGCAGCGATGACACAGCTGAGATGGTGGAAACTGAGGACACCTCGGTAAGAGTCGTATCTGCTGTGTCGCTGTGACAAACATCATCCTCCTCACTGCGGCTTCTGCAGATACTAAGAGGGATCGCCTCGCTCTGCAGGGAGGATTTATCCAGCTCAATCGGTCCTCCAGACTGAGGCAAAGCAACCTCCTCCTTTTGCAGCGGTTTGAGGTTGAGCTTTGAAGAACTCTGACTGGATGTGTCCAGCTCAGGAGTTTCAGTTGCTGGTTTTGAAATTTGGACGTGCTGCTCTGTCAACAGGTCGGACTCGTGCAGATGAACGTCCAGAGGATTAAAGTCAGAATCCAGTTCTTCCTCTTGGAATTCGACCACAGTTTCCTCTGTGGCACTGAAGACTCCCTCAGCTGCTCTGTGGTCCCCCGAGTTCACACTCTCTTCCACTAAACACACGCTCTCCCCTGTAACTATTATCTCATCTGACCCCTTCACTGTCTCCTCCTCCACATATGCACTTTCATCTGTGTGTGACGTCATCAACATGTAACCCTTGAACTCATCTGTGTCTTTTGCAGCTGTCTCGCAATTCAAATCTTCAGGCTGAGGGCTGTCCCGTGGGGACGCCTGAGGTTCCTCGCTGTTTATTTGATTTCTGGACGGGGGCAGCGGGTCACACTGAGGGTCTCCCAGCTGTGGAGATACAACAGGATGAGGTAAGGTGGTCTGCTCTGCTGAGAGTGAATTGTCTGAATGTGACAGGACGGTGGAAGATTGCTCTGCAGCATGTGATTGCGCTGAAGCTGATTCCTCATCCTGTGATTGGCTGGTCGTTTTAGATACTGTGACATACAACTGGTCATCGACTGTGGACGCCTCTGGGCGTGACTGGCTGGAGGCCGGAGACTCCACTATGCAGGGCAGAGCAGCTGTTTCGGCTTCAGCTGTGTGCAGTGACTGTGTTGCTCCAGCTGTTCGGGACTGGCTGTGGTCATGTTCAAGGTCATCTGCGTCAATGGAACATATGCTGTAGAAGCTCCGGGTCCTTGTTTCGAGTCCTTGACACAGTGTTGTTGTGACGACACAGACTTCTTCGCCTTCCTCATCCTTGTACTCAGCTTTGGGGGAATCCCGCTGTGTCTCCTGACACGCGCTGACCAGTGGCGGCGGCTGTTCATCTGACACCTCACTCTCTGTGTCGCTAACAGGGGTTAACCTGGCAGGAGCTGACCAACAGCTCGTCGGTTTCTGGTGCTTCTGCCCGTCTGGGACCTGATTGAACCATAAAGCCCTGAGTGTGGCATTCTCCAAAATCCTCTGTTTGACTGGGCTCTGTGTGGGCACCTCCATATACGGAGCCGGTCCACAGCTGGGCCTGGCAGTGTGTGTCACGCCTGCCTCTGCGTCCATGTCTGTATGTATGTTTGTGCTGGGTGTGATAATAATAGCCCCCTTCTCTCCGTGAGTGCTCGCTGGTTTAAGATCCCCCTCACTCCGCGTGGTGCTGTCCCTGCTGACCACGGATGTCCCAACTTTGTTGTCCAGTTCTGGATGTGTTTCCTCAACTTCCGGGGGTTTCCTCTGGGCCGCTCTGTCTGCCACACATGCCTCCTCTTCGTCCAAGCACACATGCTGAGCTACAGCCGCAGCGTGTTGCCTGACCTGGTCTGTCACCTCGTTCAGCCCATCGTGGAGCGGGGGCTGTAACAGACCGCTCCTCTCATTCTGCAGGCCAGGGTTGAGCTCCTTACTAAAGCAGCACCCCATCTTCTCCGGCCTAGAGTGGGAATAAAACACAAGACTGCTATGGCCAAACACACCAAGAGCCTACACAACACGAGACAAAATCATGAGCAGCTCCTCACGATGGCTCAGCCACATGCAGAAAGAGAAAAGACCCTCTACTCCCCCCTGCTTCGCCCCCTCCCTCTTTTCCCCTCCCCTGCCCAGAATAGCAAATGTGAAGGAGCTCACATGTCCCTGCCACTCAACAGAGGGCTGCACACCACTTTATGTGTGTGTGTGTGTGTGTGTGTGTGTGTGTATGAATGTATGCGGCAGCCCTAGTTAGGCTACAGTTTGCGAGGGGTCAGCACATGGCCCCACGGCCACCAATCACAGAGCAGTAATGCAGCAGTTTCCACTCCTCCTCCTCTCTCCCTGAAACTCCCCCTTCCTCTGTCCTCCCATCCCACCATTCACTTCTCTTTCCCTCCCACTGCTACCTTTCCATTTCACTTACATCAGTGTTGCCCTCACTGCTTTAGCTCCCCTCCTCCCAACCTTCTCCCGGCCTCCCCTGACAAGGCCACTAGCCCCCAACCCCCAGGCATGCCTGAGCGGCTGTCTGGGCCCCAACAATCAATCAGATTATTCTGTAGTTGTGAACAGGCTAAACTGGGACCTTTGGCCTCAAGTTGACTTAAGGGAAGTCGGTCAATCGTCTTTTTTTAAATAATACATTTATATAACAATATTGTTATTTCTGACTGCTATATACAGTGCATAAATCTATTGCATGTCTGTCTGTCCTGTTGTTCTTGCTGATGTTTCTTCTGTTTTTGTCCCCGTTAATAGTTAAAAAGTCCTTCCTAAGGACAGGGGGTGTTGTATGCTGTACAGATTGTAAAGCCTCATGAGGCAAATTTGTGATTTTGGGTTATAGAAATAAAACTGACTTAATTTTTTCAAACAAAATGTTGGTTTTCAGACTGAACTCTGACGATGAAGTTGATCCCAAACAAGTTCACGTATCTAGCGACTGTGCAGTGAGAGGACCGGACCAGACTGCTGAGTAGTTCTGTTACTGTGTCTGTGTAGTGAGGATCAATATTACAGTACCTGGTAGAAGCAGTAGTATCCAGGACCCAGCGCTCCAAACGTTAACTGCACCTGAAGATCAGCTGGACACAGTGGATTCTGGTCTGACGTCATGTGACACGGGCTGGTGGGTAACTCAACGGGACGAGTGCTGGTCGATGGTCACCACGGAGACTGTCGGGGGGGAGAGAAGGAAATGAGTCACAGCACCAGCTGGCACGAAGGAAACACTGCAACAACAAGATCACTCAATACGAACTAAAGCTGAGACCGTCCTGGTAAATGCTGTAGATTGAATTGCTGTAAAGTAAACAAGAGTCATAATCTTATATTTATTTGTGATAAGCAGATGTTCATCTAATAGGGTCACCTCAGGCCGTCACTCATGACTGCTTTCATTACCAATTAAAACTTTTTTTTATTAATCAGTTAATGATTTACTTCATAAATGTCAAAACTAAAGACGGATGTCAATCAGAAATGAGCAGAGCAGAAAATGATGGCTTCAGATGTTTTACTTTGTCTGACAAACAGCTGAGTAATATAAAATAAACTAATAAATCCATCTTGGTATTTTAGCTTGTTGGGAGATTTAAAGGGTCGAGCATTTATCAAATAGTAATCAATTACTTTTTCTGTTGATCGACAAACACACTAACTGACTAATTTCATTACAATTTCAATAAAACATCCTGTTTTGAATCTTATCAAACTCGAGCACCAGTATGTACACCTAATAACTAGTACAGAAGAAGTGCCAAACCATTAGTCAACTAATCGATTAGTCAAACAACAGAAAATTAATCTGCAACAATTCTGATCATCGTTCACACTTGCTTCTAAAATGTGAGGATTCGCTGTTTTTCAGTTGTTCCGTTTTAAATTGAGTATTTTTTAGTTTTGGACTGTTGGTCGGACAAAAAAAAACGCTATCTGTCTAATTATTACAGACATTTCACTGACTCAACAACAGATCAAAAATATCACCAGGTTAACTGATCATGAAAATAAGTATTTAATATTTATTTTTACTCTATTCTTATTTTTAAATATTTGTATATATGTTCTGTTTGTGTAGTGTGAAGGGTCTACAACTTTCATTTCACTTAAAACAACAAAATAAATGAACCTTGTAAAACAATAACAAGGAAGCACTCATCTCGACAAATCTAACTGCAGTGACAGAAAGAGACAGAAATAAAAATCACAAACCCTAACCTATGAAATCAATATTGCAGGAAAACAACTACTTTTATACACCAGTATAACTTTAAAACACTAGTAAATCAAAGCAAACAGTATGACCAAGATCATATCCTTGTATTGAACCATTAAACCATTTTTTTTA
>NTHP01000057.1:495924-550200 GCA_003416845.1 Oplegnathus fasciatus
CTGATATATGATTCTATCTGACATTATTACATTATTAATACTGATGCATTAACTGTTGGAGCTGCTCCAGGTGGAGCTGGTTTGAACTACTTTATATACAGTTAGCTAGTTTAGTCCAGTGGTTCCCAACCTAGGGGTCGGGCCCCTCCAAAGGGTCACCAGGTAAATCTGAGGGATCGTGAGATGATTAATGGGAGAGGAAAGAAAAAACAAGTTCTGATACACAAATCAATACTGTATTTTTTGGACTTTTTGCTGTTTTTTGTGAAAGATTGGACACTTTTACATCTTTGAACCCTGAGCAGTTATTTAAATGAAACCATCTGACTCGTTGGCAGAACTAGTAGTTTGTAGAAAATGTGTCTTTATGATACCCGTAGAAATCCGAAGCATGACAAGGGGCCCCAGCTGCTTTTTGTAAGGGAGCACAAGCAAACAGGGTTAAACCATTAGTTTCATCTTTAACAAAGCAATTTGTTATCGTGTGCTTTTATGTAACATCTTAACCTGCAGAGTAACTTGTAACTGTATCTGTTAAATTAACGTAGAGTGTGTCTCACAGCTCTCCAGCTCCAGCGAGCAGTTCTGAGTGTCCAGAGGGAAGCTGCTGAAGTCCATCGAGCAGAGAGCCGTCACGGTGACCCTGAAACACACAAACACACAATACAGCTTTCACTAATTCTTCGTGCCCTGGATACACCTTTCCTGCTGTTGCCAAGGAAACCTGAGTGTAACTTTATCTCACTCTCTCAGTTTTTAAATTTCAGTTGCCTTTATTGGCATGACATGTGAAATCCTCTTCTGGGGCCACAGAGTAGAGAAAAGAGTGAGGAAGGGAAACAACAAAGACGTCTGCAGAGTGCCTGCAGAGCCTTCAGTCAGTCTTTGCCAAAGGCAGAGGCAAAACAGTGAAATGTGTTTTGGAGGGTTAGACATATACAGAAGCAGGATAGTGTATTAATTAAATATAACTTTTTTTTTAGCCATGATAGCTGCATGGCTCCAGGGATGGCTAGTGTCGAGCTGCCGGTCAGTCCACCACTTTGGTCCAGACTGAAATATCTCAACAACTATTGGATGGATTGGCATGAACTTTGGTACAAACATTCATATTCCTCAGAGGATGAATCCTACTGCCTTTGGTGACCCTCTGACTTTTCCTCAAGCACCACCATGAGGTTGACATTTGTGATTTGAAGTGAAATATCTCAGCAGCTACTGGATGGATTGGCACAACATTTTGTACAAACATTCATGATTCCCAGACGATGGATTTTAATTTGTCCAATACTTTGGTTTCCAGAAACCTGCAAAATTAACGACATTCCCATCAGCCTCAGCGGTACTTTGTGCTAATTAGCAAAGGACTACTGTGCCTAAGTACAACTTCATGGCGCTGCCAGCAGATTCTTAGTCTTGTTTTAGTATTCATTCATGATTTTGGAAGGGCAACAGGCTAACCAGCAATAGTTTCCATGTTCTTCTGGACATTTTCTGATTGGACATGGACAAAACTAAATGAGAAAATAACATAATAAAATAACGTAATTACAGCATAAAAGTAGCCTGAATCCAGCATGTTCATGCCAGACTCTTGATTAGTTGCATCCCAGAATCAACCCAAGTACATTGGTGTGATTCTGGGTGCCGACACTGGCCCAGAGCTGACCAAAGTGCTGCTAACAAACAGGTGATTCTCAGCTGAAGTCTGGCTGAAGTCTGCACCATGCCAAAACCACAGCTGAAATATGAAACAACACGTGATTACAATGGGTTTTCTTCTTTGTTGATGTATTTGTCTTCTTTAACAGTTACATCTTCAGTAGCATCTTTAAGTCTACATGTCTAAACCTCCATTTTACCTCCACAACTTAACCTCTTCTGCTTCCACCCTGTCCTGTGGGCTACCTGACGCTGTAGAGGATGTTTCCATCGGGGTAAACCCGCAGCATGATGTTCTCCATCGTGGTGTCGTGGATGAAGGAGCGCTTGGAGTGGACGAAGAAGACGTCAGGGACCCAAATCTTCTTCACAAGCCTGGAGTCAAACGTCCTGCTCTGATTGGTTCGGGACGGAAACGCCAGCCGCTCGTCTTTCCAGTAGTGACGCAGGTACAGAGTCATGGTGAAGTCCTGCAGGATGCAAAGAAAGCTTTGATTCTTATATTTCTGAACTTATGTCATATGCTTGCAACAATCCATGAACAATTACACAACAGTTATTTATTTGTATCTTAATATTTACTGTTCCTGTTTTGATTTTCTTCGTCTTTCTGCTTTTCTTTCATAGACTTCCTTCTTTTTCTGTATGTTTTGCTTTGTTTGTTCTAATGTTTAAAGTGTGGATTTGTATGAAATAATGCTAAAACAACAAAGGATCATTTGATATCAAAGTCTACCATTTTTTGCAAGTATGTCTGTGAGATAGTGTCACTTTTATTTTGGGAGTATCGGAGCTAAGAAATCAGTGTCAGTGATGGATGAGATGGACATTTTTCTGCAGCAGCCAGAGTCCTGAAGTACAGACTACGTTCCAGTTGTGGCTACCATGACAACACCGTCCTCTCCACCATTTATCTCTCTTGGCTGGAGGAACTCGATGAAGCACTTCTAAGTAAGTGGCCGGCTGAGTTGAAAGCGGAGCCATCGAGGGGTCACAAACCAGACGAAGTGAACTGACAGGAAGTGATGTCAGAGCAGCCCGAAGCGGACGTCACAACCTTTTTTCTTTTTTTTTTAACCCTTTGAAGTTTCAGCTTTCAGTGACAGCATGATATGTACAAATAAGTGGACAAAAGCTGCCAAAAGTGTAGATTAGAAGAAAGTACAAACAGGTGACAAATTAGACAGACATGGGTGTAACAAAATATACAGACATCAACACCAGACGTAATATGTCTAATATAAATGTAAGTGTATATAAGCGTATATTCATATATGCCTAACTGTGACCAGAGGAATGTGCAGGTATGTGTGAGGAGGAGAAAAAAATATTTATGTTGATTAATAAGTTCAATAAATACGTTTTTTAAAAAAGGAAAAAAGAAAGAGTGGTGAAAATTAAAAGACATAAATACGTATGTGCACATACACACATATACAGTATGTATATAATATATTAATACTAATAATAATAATAATGGCAACTTGGGTTTTGAGATTCTGACATTTCAAATGTTGCAAGAAGTAACAGCTACTCGTTATTTGTGAAAAGAAAAAGAAAAAATTAGTAGAGAAAAATTATTAAAGAATATTTTATTTTTTTATATTTTATTTGGAATATTTTGATTAATGATCAGTCACTTACTTTATCGTTTTAAGTTGATACAAAACCAAATAAAGAAGTGAAAACAGACTCTATAATGGTTAACTTGTGAGGATGGACAGATAAACTTACATGAATATAATGTGTTTGTTTTTACACCTTTAACAGGTTTTTCTGTTAAAATTTCTGCCATTAAAATGCTGAAATCGTCTAAAGTCATTCTTGATAAGTATGTTCATCAGAGCTGGATAAGTTGGACATGAAGTTTAAGGTTGAATGTTAGAGCCGAACAGCGATTCCTCACCATGTTGACCTCTGAGATGCTGTCGATGCTCTCCACCTGCACATCAATGCCTACAGGGATGGCCGCACCTGAAACAACAAGATGAGAACTTCATTAGTTTTGAAGTCAACGACTCAAACTCACAACTCATAAATCAAAGTTTCTGCTAGAAATGACACTTCACATCAGAGCAGCTTTCAGGGAAACATTCAGTCCAAAGTATTCTCTGATGTCATACCACCTGAGGCGCTGCAAAGTTTTTAGGCTCATGAAACTACAAATGACTACATAACAGGCAATGTCAGCTGTCATGATTTCCTACAATATTCAACAAAGAATTGTAGGGAATAAAGTTGGGACAACACATGAGGGGGACCTATAATTATGGTTATACAATATTTTTTAACTTTTCAATAAGAATATCAATTTGTCAGCTGTAACTGTTTCTGATATGTTAAAGGTAATGATGTGATTTTACTCTACAACATCAGAAAACCTGCACTGAAACCTTCAGTAGAGAGTTTTGATGTCCCATCATGGTAAACATGTTGTTTCAGAGGATTTTCCAACCTAACATGAGTAAAACTTCGGGAAAAACACTGAAAATGTATGTTTATTTGGAATACAATTGCTCCAAAATCACTTAAAACAGAGTGTCAACATGTCGTTCAGCAGCTTCTATCACATCTGTTTCTTCAATTACATCATCTGTATCGGCCCTCAAACCTCATTTTGGTCAAACACTGGTAACAACATCCTTTGTCCTCGCCACCAGCTCGCCGCAGCCATCAACATCTGTCCTCCACACTCCCCCACTCCATCCGCCTCATTAGCAGATTAAGCTTGTTTAACCGTTAAACCTGATTTGTGCACACAAACAGAGCAGAAATAGCTAAACAGCACAAATCCCCCCCCAAAAACAAGCTTCAATCACGGCTACTCACTCCCTGTTTGCTGCTCTGCCTCCACAAAGTAATCATGACCTGACAAATTTTGGGAAGGAGGTTTTAAGGACGTTTGTCCACCCTGTAACCAACTGTGATGATGTTTGGCAATCTACTCGGCTGCGGCCTGCAGACTAAAAAGCTCATTCCTGACTCGACCACAAGCATCAGCAATGATTTTACTATTGTCATGAACTCATAAACATCTGTAATACTGGTAGCATGTTCTTCAGAGTCAATGTTAAAAGTTCAACAATGAGGAGAACGCACTGGAAGAATGAGCCATCATAACTGTCAGCTTACAGTGCTGCTAAATCACTTCTGACACTGTGAACTTTCTCAGTATGTTTGTTTTGGTGATTTGCAGCTCAAAAAGATGTCAAGATGTCTTCATTAAAACTGGGCTAAAATTGGTTTGAATGGGAATGTTTTTAGACGTCTAGGTTACATTGTAATTGTTGTTTCAACAGTATTTAAATGACTATTTACACTGAAATATAGTTATTTTAATGCTGTCGACAGAACACTTATATGTAGTCTTTTAAACCATTTTTTACCCAAGAAAGCAAACAAACATAATTTATAAAGCACTCTGTAAAACAGAAGTTACAAAGTGATTTACAGGAAGAAAAAAAAGGGAAAACAGGGAGACACAGAAGAGAATATAAAAAACAAGCAGAATTAAATGTGCAACCCACAAAGTAAACGTTATAAAACCAAGAAAAAGCCAAAGAAAACAAACGAGTTGTGCACTGATTTGTTAAAAGCCTGACTGTGCATCGCTTGTGATTTTTTCCGCTGCCAACACGTAATACTGCAAATACAAGGGCTTTCATCACTGGGCCATAGGCTCAGTCACCGTGTTGCATCATTCGGCGATAGATAGTGGCTTAACAGACGTTTATTTAAATAAAAATCTTTGAGATTCTATTTTTAAGGAGTCATGAAAGTTATAACGATTAATCCTGAGAGGATTTAATGTTCATTCGGCTAATAGTTGTTGAGACATTTCACTTAAAACTACAAATGTCAACCTCATGGTGGCGCTAAAGGAAAAGTCAGAAGATCACCAAAGTCATTGGGATTCATCCTCTGAGGAACATGAATATCTGCACTAACTTACATGACCGTCCATCAGATAGTTGTTGAGATATTTGAGTCTGGAGCGACCGACTGACAGACCGCTAACATGGTTAAAAAGCAGAACTGAGTGAGAGATTTTACATGAAGCTTTTAGGCCTAAGATCAAAAGTGCCATGATGTTTTACACTCAGTTTAACATTTTGGGTCAAACAGGACAATTAAATATGATTAATATTGAGTACTGGGAGCATAACAATAAAAGTATCTGGGCCAATAAAAAGTTAAGTTGTAGAAAACTTTGACACATTCGTTCTTTTATTCTTTTTAATTGCACCTAAATTTTGCTCTGGTATCTCAGAGACTGCTGGTGTAATCTGACTTTAATCTATTATCGGCGGCTGCACTTCTGTTGTCATTTCATTTTATTAAACTCAAACACCAAAATCAAGATGAAGACACTGAAAATGCCTTTTGACCTGCAAATCACCAAAACCATATCTGCTGGCTTAGCGCGCGCACACACACACACACACACACACACACACACTGGTTTGGGTTTGTCTGTGACCTCCGTCTGGACGTGGTTTACCGGGTGACATTCCTGTTTTCACTCTCAAGGACAACAAGGGAAAAAAAAAAACAGACTTGAAAGTGTCTGTGTGCTTTTTGTGTGAACGTGGACATAAAGTGTGTTAATTCCACTTGAATGTTAGCAGGCCGGCAGCTCAATAAACACTTTATTTAATGAAGTTCATCTGACAGCCAGGACCATAAAGTTCCGGCCGCAGCCCGGCTTTGTCCCGCCGTGACTCGTAAAAACCACCAGCAGTGCAGACTCAACATTCAGCGTAGCCCCGACAACGACTGCTGTTGGTGGGAAAAACCTGAAACAGAAGGTCACTCACTCTCCCTCTCTCTTCTCTTTACTGCTTTCCTTTTCCCACGTCACACCCAGTTAGAGTACGTTTAAGGCATTTTATAGAGACAAAACGAGGTCAGGTTCAACTCTAAGTTGTATTTGAACAGATTTCAGACCTGGTTGAGATTATATCATTAACACTTTTAACTCCTGATTTGATGGTAGCAGTGATTTGTCGACACTTTCCTGGGTACCATCATCACCCAGGACCTCAAGAAGGCACAGCAGGGGATGGGCTTCCTGTGGCAGTCAAGTCAATGATGGTTCACCATCTCTGAGCCCATCCTCACCTCCTCTGCTGCCACCGCCAAGGACGAGGGACCACTTCAGCTTATCATTCGCTCCTCTGAGAAGGTGATTGGCTGCAATCTGCCACCCCTCCAGGACCTGTACACCTCCAGGACCCCAAGGCAAGCAGGAAAGATTGTGGCTGACCCCTCCCACCCCGGACATAATCTCTTTGAAACTCTCTCCTCCAGCAGGAGGCTGCAGTCAATTAAGACCAAAACCTCACGCCACAAGAACAGTTTCCCTCCACCCCCACCCTTGTAAACAAGTTGATGAGTAAGTTATTACGAAGCATTTTTTTTTTTGCAGAAGCCTTGGATTTATCTCTGGACAAGCACACTGAGAGAATAAAGACAAATGTTCGGCCCTTTTTTCCAGAAAGGAAAAGTTGGTCGTGGTTGTTCCTGCTCAGCCTGTTTCACTAACGGAGAAAATCAGTAAACAGCCTCAGGTGGTCACATTTTTTGGGCAATGTCACGAGTGAGGTTAGTTGTGTGACTGACAGCCTAAATTTGTGTTTCTTAAGCACCAGTGAAACAATGCCACTGGCTATCTGTCTGTGCAGGTTTTTCAAGAAGTGCACTGTGCTGACTTTTTTCTGTGTAGGGCCCCAAAAGGCAGCAAAAGTTCATTGTTTGTATTTCAGCGTGTTGCACAGATTGTCCTGCGAGTCACTAAATCCAGCTCTGGACTTTTATTTGGGTAAATCTACAACATCTCAGTTAGTGAGCTGCTGCAGATTTACCTTAATAACACATCAAAATCGTGCCTGGTGCAGCTTTAAGGTCATGTTGTTTTTTTTTCCCGGCCCAAAATGTTTGTGTGCTTGTGTGTCGTTTAATCCCTGAGATGGATCAATTCATGCAGTCATAAGCAGCATAATGCAGCTTTAAGGTCGCAGGATGTTTCTGTGCAGCCTCCACCGCCGCCCCGTGTGTTTTGATTTGACTCGCCCTCGCCGCCAATCAAAGGAGGGGGAGAGGTGAAAGGTGGAGAGGGATTAAGAGGTGATTCTCTGGGCGGCTTTTGGAGAAAATGAACGTCAGACACCTACACAATCCATAGCCTACTGACTCAGCCCAGCCATGCGTAACTCTGGCTTGGGCTGAAACACTGTAATGTAATGAAAGCTGTGCTCATAGCAGGCTGAAGTATCTGTAGGTTTTCAGCCTCCACACACACACACAGCCTTTATTTACCAAACCTTTAAAGAACCACACCAGTGGTTTCCATGTTAAAGCACACTTACTGCAAATAACGCATCTTTTACATCACAGCTGACAGTTTTAGAAACAGCATATTTTTGGAGTGTTTTAGACTTCAGGAAGTATTTGTTACACAGTTACAAGCAAATTTGGGGTACTTCTTTTCTTTTCATGCCACTTTCTACTTTCTACTCCACTTCATCTCAGAGGGAAATATTGTACTTTTTACTCCTCTACATTTATCTGACAGCTGCAGTTACTTTTCAGATTAAGATGTTTACACACAAAACATATGAAGAGTTTATAAAATCTGATGTTTTGTTATAAATTAAACTACTCAACAGTTTATACAAAAAGATTATTTGCAACCTTTTAAATGATCGTTTAAAAGGGCTGTATGTTCAGAAATTGCTCGTTAACAGCGACACCTGTGGCCGTTAAGTCACCTGCAGTCAGCATCCTGTTGCTCGGACTCCGTGGGAGCGAGCCAGCATCGGCCAAAACAGTGACGCGACACGCGAGACTGAACGTGATCGACAGGCATCATGTTGACAGCTCGCTTTTCAATAAAGTTGTTAAAAAAATATTGATAGCTTGTTAGCCAGCTTATGCTGTTTGTCTAGCTTTCACCGAGAGGCTCAGCAACGTCAGCAGAGCAACATTATCTGGATGAAAACGCTAACGCCGAGTGAACCAGACGGGATATTATAAATAAGATGTGTCGCCTGTGTCGAGTTGTGAGTCTGTGTTGTGCTGTGAGCCGCTCGTTTAGCTCGTGTTGCTCACTGTTAGCGCTGTAGCGGAGCTGAAGAGAGGAAAGACACTCGGGAGAGCAAAACCGTCCAGAGTCCTTTACATAGAAATCAGTCTACAGGCTGTTACAGTCAACAGAGAAAGTCGGGGAAGGTCTCATTTTTAAAGTTATGTTACAATCTGTTCACACATTGGCAACAAAAAACAATTAAAAAACGATTAATACATGTAAATTGTTACATACAGCCCCTTTAAATATATGGTAATTGGTACAAAACACCCTGAGGGTCATGAACTTGTCACGACACAACACTATCATTTCTCCATTAGTTTCACCTGATTTATTGTTTTTCATGCCCGACACGTTTACAGTAACTAGCACACCTAAACAGAATGCAGCTATTGTTAATGTTGTAAGGGCCACCTGTGCTTTTTCTGCTGTGAAAAAGCTCTATTGGTCAAAAAAATGAGTCTATTAATGAATTAATAGACTTCTTGGTCTCTTGGGGGCATTACGGGGGGTATTTCGGCCATGGAGGATGAGGTGACTTCTCTACAGTGGTCTGTGAAGGTAATGGAGGAACGTATCGAGAACCTTGAAAACCGCAGCAGGAGAGACAACATACAGATCGTCGGACAGGAGGATGGTGCTAAGGGCAAACAACCGACTCAGACACTATTCAAGATGGATCATAACTTATCATCACTAAAATGTCTTGGAGAAAACGGGAATTATATTAATCTTTTTTGGCAAAGTCACATTTTTGGTACTGCGCAGCCAAGGAGCTTAGTGGTATTTTCAAAATTAAAATTAAAAAAGATCCTGGGCTTTTTCTGCTGGCTCTGGAACTTAAACTGCTCAATAAATGATTGCTTTTGGCAAGAAAATGTATTTTGTTAAAATTCTCTTTATGGCACAGAGAGATCTTTAATGTATTATGAGAGGATCAGCTCTGTGCTTAAAGGTAATGACCGGTCATTTCTGAACATTTGGAGGCCACTCATGGACCATCTCCCAGCAGAGAGAGTTCATTTATTGTCAAGGGGATTTTCTTTCTAGACCTGGAAACCCGCAGGACAGAATACTGGGCCTGGACACATTCACTTATTAAGGCTAGACCAAAGGTGACATGACTGATGGTGGATGGACCTGAACTATGGGATCTTTGTGTGAAAGAAACGGGATGGTTTTGTTCTTGTTCTATTTTCCATTTCTTTTTTGTTTCTTACTGTTCATTTATGGTGTGCTGTATGTTTTAGTGCTTATTTCATATTATTTGAAAAATTTGAGAAGTCTTTTAAATATTTCTGTGACAGTCAATCATCTGAGATCATAATTTACAATACGAACAATAAAATGTATGCAATCATTAAAAAAAATCACCTCAACAGGCATTTAATGGCATTCCTTTAAGTTGATGTAGGGGGGCGAGGGGTTGGGGGGTTAAAGTATTTATGGTTCCAAACTGTGAAGCGGTGGTGGTGTTGGGGGAGAAAAAGTGCAGCAGGGTCGTGTTGCTGGCTGGCTGCGCGTGGTAAAACACCATGGTGTCCTGCTTTATGAGTGGAACCAGGTTCCGCACAGGTCGCAGTTGTTGGTGCAGCTGAGCTGGGGGCCAGGGGCCACCAGTGCCCCGGTTTGATGTGTCGAGGGGTTGTGTTTGTAAAAACAGGCCCTTTGATGACACTCTCTCCCTTTTCCAGCAATCGGCCTCTCCCTCCCTCCCTCCCTCCCTCCCTCCAGCAGCACCAGTCAATCTGGAAGCCATTTGCTCGGTTTCCACAGAGAAAGTTCAGGCTTGATCACCTCTAGCATCTGCTGAGTGTTTATTTACCCACAGCACTTAACCCATTAGACAAACTGAAACAGGGCAACTGTAGAGCCACTGATTATATTGGCCCTCTGAGGACAGGAGCCAGCACCGGGGCCAACTGTGAGTCTATAATCTAGAAATACACATTGTTGGTGTGCATGCATCTTATACTGCTGAGGAACGATGCTTGGTATTTTAACGTGTGCTTCTCTCAACCTCATCAGTTGATGAATGATATATCTTTAATAAAAAATACATGAAAAGGTTCACATTCAAATTCACATCCACAACGTGCCAACTGTCTAATTGTTGGGGTCGTGAGAATTTTGGTGCCTAAAAATGGATCAGAAAAGGTGGAGAAACTCTGGTATAACTGAAGCAGATTTTGAAAGGAAGTTTGGAATTTGAGAGGAAATTCCAAAGTGCTGACCTGCATGAGATGTCTACAAGGCACAAGGCCACAAGTCACAAAAGCCTTATGACATCTAATGCCATGCACACAAAAAGTCTTCTTATACATTATAGCTGTTTCAGGAACCTTAGAAACTTCCTTAGAAACTTCTGGGGATACAGTGGAGCGATGAAAAGCATTCTTCCAAAAGATATTCCCTTACAGGGTGTTTTGATGATGGTGGTGAAGAGCACTACCAACACTAAAACACTTAAATCTCCCATAGGAGAGTGTGCAGGCCATGGTATATGATTCACAGCTATTGGCAGAAGACATATTCAGACTTAAGTCAAAGTAGCAATAGTCTAGCGTTCAACATTTTACTAAGTAAAAGTATTTTCAGCTAAATGTACTTAAAGTATTAAAAATAACAAAACTCCTTCGTGCAGGCAGAATGACCTGTGTCAGTGTTGTATTATTATGATACTGGATTATTATTACTGATTCATTCATTGGTTTTAATGTTGAAGCTGAAGTTTTAACATTGAGGTATGAACTACTTCACTATGTCATTTGTTGTTGGGCAGTTAATCTCGAGAATTGCATTAAATTCTTACTGTGATCATACAGTTTCCTGTTTATCAGATGCACATAGCCAAATCTAACGCATTCGAAGGAACCGTGCGAAAGTTATTAGGGATATTAGAGTATATTTTTTCTATTGGCTGAGAGTAGCCCCACTTTTGGGGGGATGACAGGGGAGGGTCTTTTAACTATTTCTCATCTCATTACATCAAAAAGCTGGCTTTTACATGGGCCACGAGGCAGAAAGATGCATTTTGCCATATGTAGAGGACCATAATCCTGTTTTCAGGGCTGAATCTGGGCTTTATTTTCCTCAACATAACCAAATATTGGCTAATGTGGTCAGTTTTTAGAAATAAAAAAAGTGGATTGAAACGTAGTTATTAGTGATTGAACAGCGTCTCTCCAGAGATCGCAGCACGTGTTCTTCAGTCCTCATTAATCTGAGCACACTCTTCCTCAGGCAGCTGGACTGTTACAGAGACATATCAGACAGAGACACTTAGAGCTTTGCTGATGATCATCGCCTCATCTGTAAAACCAAATCAGCTGCACACAGAACCAGAACTTACTGTAAGTGTTGCACACGGGAACCAGTAAATGATTTTGTTATTTTGTTGTCAAGAGCAGGATCTAAATAAAATATTAATAATACTGGGAGGGGCTTGCCTTTTTATGAAGTGAAACATAAGGTTCAGCCCCCTCCCCCACCAGTCTAATGTTTGCACAGTTCCTAATTCAACAGCCCTGCAATTGCTGTTGAATTATACTGTTATACTGAGATATTTCTAATATTTAGTTACCCTCATTGATATACAGCATATCACTGTTGTATCAGACTGCATTAGCCTTAGCGAGGAGTGCCTAATAAACTTGCACCTGAGTATATTTTTGTATGTAGAATCTTTATCTGTAAAGTAACCAGCTGGCAAATACACAGTGTAGTGAAGAACATTTGTCTCTGAAATGTTGAGTACAAGTTTAAAGTAGCATAAAATGGAAATACTGAAATAATGTTCAAGTACCTCAAAGTCATACTACTGGAGTAAATGTTCTTAGTTGTGTTGCACCACTTTTCACAGCATGTTTATTGCCATCAAAGCACCCAGTGAACTACTGTGCTCTGTTGTATCTGCATCTGAAGGTCACCAAACTATCATCCCAAAGTCAGCGTGTGTCCTCATGTCCCCGAAGTGCCAGTTTTAAGAAATGCTTAAATTAATGTCTGCCAGTGTTTGCTCTTTGCTCTCCACTCATAAAAACCAATGGCTCATTTTGGTGAAGGTAATGTAAGTGTCCACACCTTGCCCTCCTCGACTGATGCCTGTGACTTTCAGGACCAAAACATTTGGAGAGATTGGAGCCCCTGCATGTGCTCCACCCCTCCCCTTACAGCTGAGGGGCTACTGTAGCTGCTATAAGAGCCTTCCCTGTCGTGATGACTATCGCACTGGACCAGCCTATGGGAAAGTGTCAAAACAAACTGGGGACTTCTGCTGGCTGAACCTTGGAGTTACAGCGACTTTTACGCGCGGCTCTTGTCTGCGTACAACTGTTTTCTACTTGAAAATAAGGGATTGGCTTTCCGCTGTGAAACACTTGCCCGCCTATGATGGCTTTCACTATGCTGAGGCCGGTGTCGACGCATCCCTTCTCTTACCCCACTGACCTGACCTTGATGTCGGACGACGAGGAGGGGAACCGCAGCGAGAGCGACGGCAGCACCGATCAGGGCTACGGCTGCTGCGGGACTCCGGGGGAGGGTTACCGGCGGGAGTCCGGTGGCGTGGTGCGGCAGCGGAACGCCGCTAACGCCAGGGAGAGATACCGGACCCAGAACGTCAACACGGCCTTCACGGCGCTGCGGACACTCATACCCACGGAACCGGTGGACAGAAAACTCTCCAAAATCGAGACGCTGCGCCTGGCGTCCAGCTATATCGCACACTTGGCCAACGTGCTGGTGGTCGGGGACGGCAGGGAGGACGGCCAGCCGTGCCTGAGTGCTGTCTACAAGGAGGTGAAGGGTGGAGGAGGCAAACAGCCCCGGACTATCTGCACATTCTGCCTCAGCAACCAACGGAAAGGGGTAAAATATTCAGTAAATAAGCTATTAGACGCTACAGAAGAACATTTGTCACAAATATTACCCAAATATTATAATATTATAATCCTGCACCATCGGTCCTGCAAAGTACACAACGAGAGATCCAAGTGAGTGCTTTGCCAATTACAACATTTAGGGTAGGAATATTTAAATAAAACGTACTTGATGGATTATTTGTATGCTGAATTCCCGATAAAACCCTAATATTTCTGAGAATATATTCATTGATGGATTACAATGTGTAGATAGACGAGGGAACACAAAATGTGCATATTTATAAATGGGGTCTGTCAGTGTGAAGGAAGAAGGGCAGGTCAGTGCGTTCAGAACGCCAGTTCAATAAGAAATTTGTCTGAATATGAATTAGTTGAATATTGTTTTAGTACTGTAGTCCTCCTGAACAGTATGGTAGCAGTAGCCAGTCAGTGCTGTCATATGTCTGAATTACTTCTGGTGTGACAGCACAAGATGTCAGTTAATTGATGTGTGTGCTATTTTATGTCAACATTGTTACTTTATTTCACATCAGAATTTTGGGATGAGCGCTATGAGTTTCGTATATAAAATACTTCTGATATTTGATAGACGTACTGTGTTGGAGTAGATGTACATCTCTGCTCGACTGGGCTTTTTCAACAGTTCACCAGTACATCAAACTGTTGTCCACTGTTTCCACTTTAGAGGGAGGTCATATGATTCTGTGGGGTTAGAATGAGCTGCACGCATCCCAGTAAAATGGACGTGGTCCATCTTGGCGTTCAAATCTCTGTGTTGGGATTTAGTTTATTTATAGGTGCCATATCATTCAGTGCATGGAGATATCCTTTAAAGGAAAACAGTGTTTTTATTTATTCTAGGCAGCTATGTAATTGCACTGAGTCTATTTGTATGCTCTTAGGAACGTACATCAAAAGATCTTAACTTAGAAACTGTGTTGAGGTCAAAAATATTTCCAATATGTACACTGTACACAGTGTTGACAGTGACAGTGATTTACCTCTTTGTTCACAGGTGAAAGACAGACAAGACTGTGTGAAAATGCACGGAAGCAGTGTGAGACAAATAAGTCGACGATGAAACTGTCTGACTTGGAGTAGGATTGGATCTACTCTTCAGAGCAGACCTCCACCGACCATTCCTAGAGTCTAGAAGCATCTCAGCACCACAACAGTCTTTGAGGACCACTCTGACTTTTTGGGAGTTTGGCTCACTGGTCACTTCACCCAGCATGAGAAAAGAGGATTGGCACCAAAACTATCTGTGTGTCGCCAGCAGATACAGTAACTCTTTCCAGTGCACTAACTAATGTCACAGGGGAATATTGTAAAGGGAGACATTTTGACCTAAAAGGTTTATAATCATGAAGCAGGGACATACTAATTACCTGTTGCTACTTAAAGGCACAATCCATAATCCAAATGCAAATACAATTTGAACCAGCTATCACTTTTAGATGAACTGACAACAGATGATAACTAAATCTATGTTACAAGTTTTATGATGCCAGTTAAGGTTTATTTACATAAATAATGCCTTTTTTTATCAATAGGTCAAACTCAGTCAAAGCATTAGCATGACTGCTGGACAGACCGATCTATCAGAGACACAGAGCTGCTTATATCCCATTATATTCTGCAGTGGATAAGGGACTAATGAGACAAACTCCCATAAAAGTTTGCATCGTTCTTTCAGATGAAACTAAGATGATTTTGGGAAGTTTGGCTCACAAACAGACTTGTAGCTGACAGCAGAGCTGTGTGCAACAGGAGATATCTGTGGGACACTATTTTGTTTGCTTTTTCATTACATGTTGTAATCTACTTTGAAATTAAATTTATTTTTACATAGACATGGCTCACTTGTGTTTTGCCTTCAATGTAGTAAGGTGTTTTGAAGTCGGTAAAGGTTGCTGTGCTTTTGCACGGCCTGTTAACAACGGTTTGAACTATTTTCATTAAGAATGCACAGAAAGTATTCTTGCTGAGTTGTAACTGGCATATTTTGAAATATTTTGAATTATTGTGTCTTAACAAAGCTGTGTGAGCTATGTCAGCTGTCTGTAGCTGAACAGATCAAAGTTGTTTTCTGTTTTTTTCACTGTCACGTTACAGTTAAGAGTCGGTTCACCCAATTTGCAAAAAAAAAAACATAATTACATAATTTCTCTACTTTTTAAATGACCTCTTGTGGTAGCTAGTCATGCAGATAGTTTTGCATTTATTTAGCCAGGTTTTGAGATATCTATCCGCCTCCACCCCAATACAATACAACAGCATCTCTTTTCAGGGACAGTGTCCCCATGACTCTGGACACTCCACAGAACACACATTTTCAGTGTAACTACTTTCTAATGAAGAAATAGTCCCAGTGAAAAGTGCTGACAGCGTGTTCTGTGGACTATTCAGAGCTGCTGTATTTACACTCAAAAGCTGGACAAATAAAACCAAAACTATCTGCATGGAGAGATACTACAAGGGGTAAGTGACAAAATATGTTTATGTAATTTGGCCCTGCAACTGGACCCCCTTCAGATCTCTGTTTTCCTGATTTTTTTAATGGTTGTAAACCACGTGCAGAGTTCATGTAAATTTAGGACAGCCGGAGCCCAAAGAACAAACCACTTAACCATTACTGGCATCTTGTAACCGCTCAGAGGAGGAAACCTATAAGGGGAATTCCAATGATGGTTTACCTTCTCCGTCTGTGCAATGCCAAGAAATCTCAACAGAGGAAGTAATCAATCTCTTCCTCTGCGGGCTCCCTCTGAAATCGTTGTATCTCAGCAGTATCTGACCACAGAGGGAGTCCTGTTAGGGTGGTAGGTGCAGAGTGCCAGTTAGGAAGGCATGAATCAGAGTCAACTCTGGGAAAAGGTAAAGGCAAAACAGGAAAGACACAAATTAGTGTTGTTGGATCTATTGTGGTGACTGATGATTACTCATGGGGACCATCAGGGAGTGTAGCACATTACTGGAACAATGCCAACAGGATCAACCACAGAGAGGAAGAAGCTGAGTTTAAAGTTTGATGTTAGAGCTGAAAAAACACCTCTTAAAAATATATTGTGAGTTCACAAATGTGTGCATTCCCATGTTTGACAAATCAAACAGAATCTTGTTTTCCTGAATGAAAAATGGAGTAGCTCATTTTCTGTTTCATGAATAACACCATATTCAAAGTTTTGGATATTTGGAACGGGTACGCAGGAAAATACAGAAATCTGAGGGCTGATCTTTGGCATGACTTTGCTCTGGTAGTAAATCTCCTGGGTTGGGATCCACATGTGGTGTTGATCAGTCACAGCTAATATCACCTAGCACCCTGTGTCCAGACAAACACAGCTGCTGATGAATTAATGTTATAGATCACACCAGGAGAGCAGGGCTGTGGGATGTGTGAGAATCAGTGTGCAGTAGAGACAGACTGAAATACTTTTTTTTAATTGGATGTACCAAAAGCAACAAAAAGTGCTCAGAAGACTTAAGGAAGTACCTGAAGGAGGAATACCAGCACACTGATTTGAAAAACCTGCACCACATTACCTTGCAACAATCACTTAATGTGGCGAAAATAAAAGTAGACAAGATGTCCACTATGATGGATTACTTTATTCAAGCAAGTTAGAAGTCCCTGCAAGCTGATTTTCACAGTGAACTGAACTGAAAAATGAACACTGGAGTATTTCTTGAAAAAAAAAGCAATGTTAAAAGGATAGTTTAACATTCTGGGTAACACGCTTACTGGCTTTCTTGCAGAGAGTTAGATGAGAAAATTGATATCACTCCCATTCCTTATAAAAGCACTCATCATCACATTGTACAGTGCAACACCTGAGTCATGGCCAACCACGAGATTTATTGCAGATTTTAAACGTTTGACAACACCGTTATGGCTAAACTGAATCCTTTAAATCACCCCTGAAGTGATGTTTGGAGGTACACCCCTCTGGAAGAAAGTTATTACACTTGCAGTCCTCTGGGGCGGCACAAATAACTGCACACTTGCCTAAAGCATCCGAACCCTCCAGTTTCTCTCCACCTGTCAGTGCTAAAGCCTAATTAGAAGCTGCTGTGTGAGCTTATCCTGCAGCTCTGAGGGCCCGGTGGAGCCCAGCTCAATGGCTCCCAGAGGCCCCCCCAGGCAGGAAGATGTCATAGAGGAACAGGAAGGAAAAGGCCTGAGTGCTCGACCCTGCCGAGGCCCTCCCTGTGGGGCCCGGGGCCCTGGGTCAGTGCCAGCTTTGACATCAATCGGGGCCCAGATGGCCCACCGTGCTCAGCTGATGCTTATTTTAATTCCTGGGTGGGAAAGCATGGCTGACCAAAACTCTGAGTCAGAGTCGTTGTTAATTATTGTGACTCAGATTTTAAAATGAATTCGCTTTTTTAAAACAAGTAAATGCATGTAGTATAGCAAGGAAATGTGAGATATGAGGTATAAATACACACTTATAGCTATCTGTGGATGTCAGAAATTTTGAAAAATATACATACAGATTGTATCGTACTGGGTTGTGATGTAAGGACAACCATGGAGCGAAAAAAGAAACATGTTTACATGAACTGAAATGGTTGAATCACTGCATAAAAAGGCATAAGTACCTACATAAGTGACTATAGAGTAATAGATGCAAAATGTCTTGGACCATGAATATGTTAAAAGTAGTGTTATTGTCCAAAAAACTAAGTAACTAAGATGGTAAAAGCAGAGACAATACAGAGGGGGAAAATTTCATATTGTTTGTGTATTATTGGAATCCTCACAAGAGGTATGAAGGAAACTATGGAGCAACCACCTCTGACTGGTGTGGTTTTTTATTAAAGTTAGTGATATCCCTGTACAGGACAGTCTAAAGTTCCATCTGAGCGTAAATTAATCTGTCAGAGTCGTCAGCAGCCCTTTCCTGATCTTCGGCCCCATCTGGTAAGCATTAGCGGAGGATACCATGGGGCAAATAGGAAGGGCTAAGATTGCGATACAGTTCCCCTCCACCACACTTAGCCCTAAACAGACCCTTATGGTGCTGTAGCTCAACTGTTTGACAGGGCAGACACCTTCCACCCCCCCACTGCCTCTTGTTCAACCCTATAGTTCCCAGTCAGCCCGCCTGTCAGAGGAGGTAATCGCCATCGGACACGCACCGCGGGCCCTTTCATGGGACAGCGGCCTTGGATAGACCGCTTCCGATTTTTATGATTGTTTTCCATTGATGGGTGGAGTGGGAGAGCAGGGAGCAACCCAATCCTCTGCAGCAGCCAAACAGGCACTAACTGGGCCAGACACAGCAGTGTGTGTCTGTGCGTGTGTGTGTGTACTTGTACATAGAGTTTGACTGATAAGACTATTTGAAGGCCGATACTAATACACATCTTTTTAGGCAGTTTCAAGCCTCACAGCAGGGGGCACTATAGTGGCAACAGGATGATGCTGTCCCACTAAAGCCGGGCAGACACTGTACGGGTTTGACCTGATTTTCTGTCTAACAACATTGTTGAGGATGCGCTCATTTTGTTGGAATTGTCAGTGGATAAAACTGACTTGGGGTTCCATGCTGACCGGTCAATTGATCCATACAGTGGGAGCATAAATGTTGCAGGTTCTGGCAGTGCAGAAAGGCGGATTAAAACGTGTAGTTTGAGTTAACTAAATGTACAAGATCAATAAAATCGCACAGTGTCTGCCCATCTTAATATGTATTTTTACAACTGTTGCTGTAAAGGTGTAATTAGGTCTTGACTGTAACGTCTTTATATTGACTGTAAGTTTTCAAAGTCTTCTTGGAGTCCACATCTCGTGAACTGCAGCTTAGGGCACTTCAGCGCTGGACTCAGCATTGAACTGTGGTGGTTGTAACTTGGGCCCAAAGACCATGTAACGCAGTGCGTCTTTTAGGTTGTAAACGTGCTGTTTAGCCTGAGCAAACAAGCTCAGTTTTATTTGTTTGGTGTATACCATCACCTATCTGGGGAGATCCATCCCATAATGTCTGTGTCTCTCATTTTAGTTTGGTAAGACCATGGATAAATTAGCTTGTGTCAGATGTCATTTTAAGTGTCATATCAACATGAACCCTTCCTACATGTGACTGAACGAATACACCACTTGCTGGGCTGTCCTTGGTCTTTGCACCAGAATCAGTGTTTGGCAAGAAATATGCGATGCAATGACAGAATCATCTGATACCTACAACGCCACGAGGTGCAGATTCTTTCAAATGATAAATTGGTGCAGTCAATGTGTAGCTTTCAGCCCATTCATCTCAGTGTCCTCGGGTCCGACTCATGACAGAAAGGGGAGCGGGACAGCAAAGTGCATTCCTGTCTGCCACTGTGTCTTTTTTGGTACTACCACGAGGAGGCGCAAAAGTCAGAATTATTTCAGTTCTGCACATTGTGGCTGTTAATAGGTGTTAACAAAGTTTAGGACTTTGGAGAGGCAGTGAATGAATTCATCATTCAAATGTGTGCTAATTGGACCAGTACGTAGATACTTGTGATACTTTAATCTCATTGTGAAAACAACTTGAGCGAGATGTAGTCTGGCTGCGTGAGGCTACATTGATGGCTTTTAAATAAACTTTAAAAACCAAAAAACATAATTACACTTGTGCATGGAAGTTCTTTCTTGACTTTGGGAACAGTGAAGTGACAAAACAAATCTCAACTCAAAGGTCAACTTACTACATTTAGGTGATGTGATGACACCTGAGCCATTTACTGATGAAAACTGGGAGATGCAGTTAAAATCTAAAAAAAAAAAAAAAAAGCTGGTAAGTAAACACTGAGATCATTTTGTCACATAATTAAAATGAAGCATAAACAAACTTTTCAATATGGAAAATAATGAGTTAATAAGTTGTGGTCAGAAAGGATAACTGTATATCAGAGGTGGACGACGCTGCCTGCTGATGTCTAGTAAGGCCAGTATCACACTGACATATCGGTCTAACACAGCAGATGAGTGTGTGTGTGGGGGCGTGTGTTCTGTATGGGCAATGGTGTTGACGGACACTCTCGGGACTATTGCTTCCCTCCCAACATGCAGTGGGAGGAAGCGGTGGAATGACCTGAGACATTAGCACAGACAATATCAGTCCACCGGGGCAGGGCTCTGATTGCTCTCTGCTTGGCTCCTGTTCCTGCGCTCTACTTCAGTCTTAGGGCGGTGGTCCTTAATGCGGAGGTGAAAGGTGACTAATCTGAGGACTGATTTCTCCCCCTGTCAAAATAATACAACAATATGTCCACACAAACTGCTCTGAAAGAGGAAAACGGCAGACTTCCGCAGCAGCCTGACATCCATTACAGCCCCAAAAGCTTTCTTAGTCGACAAATCGTGTTTTCTTCATTTTATCGTTGTACAGTGAAATACTTAATGTTCCTGTTACCTTTTGTTATTTGATTCAACATGTGCTGCATGAGCAATCTACTAAATGGAAACTCCTTTTACAAACAACAAAGCTGATCCTCCAGAAGGGCAAATACATTCCCATCCCATTAAACTGCATTGTGCACTTCCCTTCAAGCTCACAGGTAGCCTGTGTTTGGCAGAGATTTTAGAAGATAACTGTCGCCTCGACCCAGAAAAACACCCAAACAATGCGACATATATTAAGTTGTGACATTACATGGGAAAACTCTCCTCGTAATAAGGAAGCCTGTGGATCTGCATTTTTAACAAGACATGAAGAATGATCTTGGGGCCAATAAATGCAATTGTTCACTGCTTGGAGCCTCCTGTAACTGGGAGATGGATGGGAGGAAGAATATACGTTTGAAAACTCTGAACCAGTTTCAACACCCAGAGCAATTGTTTAGAGGATATCCTCAATCAAGGCCCCAAAGAGCACAATGAATAGCCTCGCTGACAGAAACCTGCTGCCCCCAACAACCTCTTCGACCTGCCTGCAGTGCGGTGGAGAAGAATGAGTGCGCCGGCTCCCGCTCCAAGCACAACACCTCGGTGACATCTGAATTTTGTTTCTCATTGAACGATGCCAAAAGGAGACTCCTGCCATTTTAAACACATCACTCATCTGATAATGGCTTAGTGTTGCTGGCATAAAAGTGACATATAACTTGCTATGGTTCAGACTGTTACTGTACACATGGCCTGATTAACCTGTTATTAGGTTGTATTAGCCAATTAAACCAATAGGTGGCTCGAGAGCAAGAATTTATTGATTTACTGGAATGTATTTACAACTGCCACCATCTTCCCAATGTGGCTTTTTGCCCATGCACCCTGTCCCCTCCAAGTACCCATACAGTGCACACTGCAGACTGCACATGGCAGCTTCATTTTGAGCAAACAACCAGTACATGTGTTTTGGAACACTACCTGCCACTAGAGTTTCTTTGTGTCAATTAATGGGACTACTTTTAATTAAAATCAACTTGGTTTAGGATGCATCATGTGAGAATAATATAAACTAAAACAATTCTGGTCTTATAACTACATTTTGACACAGGGCCCTTCTACAAGATGAGGCCTCAACATTATAGAGTAATGCAGGGCCCTTCTTTGTTTGTTTTGAAAAATACACATAAAATGCACTTCTTAAAAGAGCAAAAAATCAGGTGAAGTAAGAGATCTAGGGAAGAAGCTGAGTGGAACTGTGCAAGGGAAGTAAAAGATAATAAATATCATTATGTTAAAGTAAGTTTATAAAGAAATGTTTTAAGAAATGATTTGAAAGATGGCAGGAATTGTAAACCATGAGCTCATAAGGCTTATAAATATTATCCCTGTATGTTGCGGTGTTGTTAGTATATTATGTGTTTTAGTAGTGTTGTGAATGACTGGATGTTTCCAGTAGTGTTTAGGTGAGCAGACTGAGGTACACTGTGCATTGGAATGCTAGGGCGCCCCCTTTTGGACATAGTAAGGACTGTTTTTCCTGATTGATTTCTTAAATTGATTTTCTAAAGAAATAACAAATTCAAACAACATATATTGATCTTGTTTATCTTTTTTAAAATGTGTCACACTATTATAACCCTTCAGAAACGGCAGCTGTTCTCACCCATTAAGGATGCAACCATCCCCTTTGCCTGTCAGTAACAAGGTGTAATATTCCCAAGAGTTTGCTCAAAATCAGACCACTTATTTAGTAGGCCTAGGGTTAGGGTTAGGGTTAGGCTTTGAGGATTTTGCGCTTTAATTAAAGGCCCCTGTTAGCCTAGCAAACTACATGTTAAAGCATAAATTTAATGAAAATGTAATGAAGACAGATAGATCACCTGACCTATGGGCCACAACCTGCCTAACCATGTGTTACATACAGTAGCCTATAGGTCTCCCTGACTGCTTATCTGGGCCCTGGCGCTCCTACCAAGGCCCCAGGTGCTGCTTTGTCCTATAGACAGTTCTACACTGTCACAAACATGGACATAGTGTGTGTGATGTGATGTCATCCTTAGACTTCCAAAAGGACAACAAGCAGTAAACCAATCCAAGCCTGACGTCTTTATAAGTTCCTGGAGCCAGAAAATCTCATACGGCCAAAACGACAGGAAGTTTGGTTGGAGTTGAGGTTGGGCAAGCAGGCAGTAACCAACTCAGTTGAGGGCGACAGACAATGGAAAATCAATGGAAACACTCCACCAATATACTTCTGTCCATTCAGTTTTTAGTTTAATTTTTGTTTAATCTAATATTGACACAGAAGATACATTTAGAAGTGAAAGGAGCCACTGAGAGCTGTATGGAGCAAATGTGAAACACATGCTCAACTGAATTAAGGTTTGGTGACTGTCGAGTTGAGAATATTCCAGTTTGGCCATAAAAACACGTTCAATATGCTGCAGTGCAGCAAACATGTACAGCTGCAAAGATTAGTCGATTAATCGATTAGTTGTCAACTATTAAATTAATTGCCAACTATTTTGAATAGATTTGAGTCCTTTTTTATGAAAAAGTGTCCAAATTTTGACTTTGCAGTGGCTTGTCCCTCCACGGCCTCCGTTGCAGCAATACGGGACGTAGGTGGCGGTGGTCAGCCATATTGTCTCTGATACAGCAGAAATCACACACTGACACAGACGCACCGGCGACGGAGGGAGGCGAGGACCGTTGGCTTGACGAATCTGAGCTTATTGGGAAGCATTTCGGTCGTCGAATTGATCAAGGGGGTAAATATCCACTCCGGTGTTTTTCTGCTGTTGATAATGCTGACTTCCATTCTGTGGAAAGTAGCGAGCGCTAACGTTAGCCGTGCTAAGGTTAGCAGGCTAGCAACTTGGGCCTGCATAGAGCCGATAAGTTACCAACACCTTCTGCTGCTCACACCAGCAGAAGCCAGTCCAGTCGGGTGATCCAGCTAACTAATAAGCAAATCCTTTAGTCAACGGAATATAGTTAGTTTAACCACTGCCTGAAACAAATGTGTAAACACCCTATAAATATTCAGTGCTTCTGCAAATGTCGACATAACGTTAACATTATGGATGTCGCATAATTTCGAGCGAATAACTGTAACGTTATAACGTTAAACTTAAACTGGTCTACATAAGTTTCGCACCCATCATTGTGCCTTTCGATGCAAGACGACTGTGTGAGCTTTGGTGAAAGTTAGAATTTAATTGGATTTACTGCTGAGTGGTGTAGCTAGCTGGATGAATGCCGAATGGAGGAGTTGACCCGGCCGATCCGGAGAAGGTCTTAATTCATGTTGCAACGCGGTGTCTTTGTGGTTTATAACCAATTAAATATTCAGTTATTGAGCGTAACGTGTAATTATGAATAAAATTCATTCCTGGTTTCTCACCGGGAGAAAAATACATCGGGGCTATGGCCAAAGCAGTCGGTGTTATCAGGGTATTTAACGCAACGTTAGCTAGTTAGCGTTGATGCCAAGTTGCAGATTAATGTGCGAGCTAATATAAAAGTTTAATAATTCAGTGTTATAGACCATTAAAAGGAAGCTGCATGTTAAAATTCTCCTGGAGATCTAAACTCAGCAGACAGGTTATTAGGCACACCTAGCTAAGACTAATGCAGTCTAAATACAATCCTCAATAAATCCAACCTTTGTGAAGGTTATAATGTTCCGTTTTTGTTGAAACTGTTTTAGAGAGGTGTCGATTCAACAGTTTGATCATTTTGGAGGATGTAGTCTGTGGTGCTGTTGATCTGTGTTGCGTTATACAGAGAGGTGTTTCTGTTATGTAATAGGAACAATAGAAACACCCCTCAGTATACATTTCAACAGAAACTGAACATTATAACCTTTGTGAAGGTGAAGATGATTTATTGCCATACTGTTGGATTAGACTGCATTAGTTTTAGCTTGGTGTACCTGATAAACTGGACACTGAATGTGTATTGTCTGCATTATAGGTGAAATTCCTACATTGGTCCAGCAGCAGCACTCCACTGACTGAAACTTGCCTCATATAGCAGATACTGCAGCACATGATTTCCTTAGTTTGTATGGAAAGTTTTCCATTGTGTAGTGTTACTCAATCTAGGTTTGAAAGAGATTAAAGTGTTAAGTTGTCTGATGGTTCTGTCAGTGTTGTGTCATTCAAAGAATGGATTTGGCTGTTTGAATGAGATCAATAATTACACAGCTTATCCCTTCCTGCCCTAGTAATTCAACCGGCTGCCAATACTTTCGGGGGCCAGCGGTGATGTTTAAAACAGGGTGTAAAATTAACACTCAACTAGAGCTGGAACTCCTTTTGATCACGTCTGTCTGGTCACTACCCAAAGCTCATGACTAGGTGAAGGTTAGAGCACAGTTTGTGAGTTTCAGGTTCAGCTCCTTCCTCACCACAGCAGTCTATGTACAGTGCCTGTGTATGCTGCAGCAACCTGCCTGTTGATCTCATGCTACATCTTACCCTCACTCATGAACAACAACTCAAGATACTTGAGTGTCTCAGGGTTACTCGTGATATATCTGAAGTAACAATTCCTACAATGTCTCACATTCACTTTGTGAGACAAAACTAAACTATAGTGGCAATTAGAGCGTTTGTTAGCTTTAGCTAGCTTTTGATCCACCAGCTCACTTCACTGTCTTCACTGTCAACAAATGGTTTTACCAACCGATGGGGTAGAGTGATGACTCAGATACATTTATTTAGGCAGAATGCCAAACATTCACTGGTGTGAGGATTTGTGGCTTTCATATCATTGTAAATTGATGGATGCCGACAGTGCAGACACCTGTGATGTATCAGTATGAATCAGGAATTCAAGTTATCTAATCTTTAATTTCCTCTCCCACCTTCTTTGTCAGCTATCCCACCGTGCCCCTGGTGGCCCCTCCCCCCGTCCTCAGGCAAAGCCCCCCCCCAAAACCCCTTGCCCTGTTGGGAACAACCCCCCCTCTCCCCCTACCTTCCCTCCTCTCCCTCCCTCCCACCCATCCTCCCTGTACTCCAACTGTCCTCCACTGCAGTAAGATCTCCCCACCATCTCTGCCAAGCTGTCGGACATGTCAGGACCCGTGCCGAGCCGGGCCCGAGTGTATACAGAGGTCAACACTCACCGGCCCAGGGAGTACTGGGACTACGAGTCCCACGTGGTTGAATGGGGGTAAATACATTATTGACCCTCTCACAACATTTGCAGCCTGCTGCTTGACAACTCTTCAACCCAGCTGATGTTTGGTTGTGATTTTACCTTCACAGAAACCAGGATGATTTTCAGTTGGTGCGGAAGCTAGGGCGTGGCAAGTACAGTGAAGTCTTTGAGGCAATCAACATCACCAATAATGAGAAGGTGGTGGTGAAGATACTCAAGGTAAATCTATACAGAGACAGAGATCAAGTCAGTGCCTCAAATTGAATATTTAAGGTGTTCGTCCCATCTAACTAACTCTTTCTCGTTCTTTTCCCTTTAGCCCGTGAAGAAAAAGAAAATCAAGCGTGAGATCAAGATTTTGGAGAACTTACGTGGAGGTCCTAACATTATCTCCCTCATCGATATTGTGAAAGACCCTGTAGTAAGTATAGTATATTGATTTGCAAGAACACTTGATTCTTTGGTCAGAAGTACAGCAGAGGTCACATTTAAATGATATATTGTTTGTGTTTTCCTGATGACATAATATACATTTTACAAAAAACAAATTGTATGTTGGGGTTCTGAAATATCATTACTGTACCAATAGCGTGATGAGCCCACCAGCTGTGCAAGCTTATCGGTTTCACTTGGGCTTGGGAAGTATGTGTCTGTAAGTACTTGACTAGCTATGGCTTTAAGTTAGTTAGATGTATTTAAGCAGTTATACAGCCTTGTAGTCCCATATGTGTCAGGCTCTCGCCAAAGAATGGAACAACAGTGCCCTGTTAGTATATTATAATAGGAGTAGGCTTGTGCCGATTGGATCATATATCGGCGATTGAAGGGATGATTGACCATTGGTTTTTCCAAAGGCGATTTAACTAACTTACTATCGGAACCAAGATATTCTAAAAATAACCTCTATGCATTTAGAGATGTTTCTGTTGGAGCGGCATGTCCGCCCGCTGAGCCCCGTTAATCAGCGCGAGTGAATTTTAAATCCTTCATTACAAACCAGCTTCCCGTCTCTTTTCTATGGATCTGACACCCGCATCTCTGTTCTCCATCTGCCTGCTCACCAAAACTTTGCTCTGCGCTCCATAAGAGTAGTTAACGTTCTGGATATGATTTGGATTGTGATATTAAATATAGGATAATTACGTTAAACGGAACATGATGCTGTGATAAGGTCACACCAAGCACAGACACACGGACTTTTAAAAGGGAGCCGTTGTTTGAATAGAGGACACATTGCTATTATAGATTTTTTTTAATGTTAAAATATTTTAAATGTTCACACTCTTTTATAAGTCGCCTCATAACCTGGCGATCTCAAGTAACCACAACTGGACGATATGAAAATAGAAAGGATTGCCCCACCCTAAACGGGAGTGCCACCATAATCATTTAAAATCTGTTATTTCAAATTAAGATGAATGCTTTGACTTTAAAAATGTTGTTTTCTGCAAAAAAGAAATGTTTTCCTTCATTATTCATCATGACAACTTAAATAATTAAAATGAAGAAGAAGCCAAAGAAAGTACTTCTCCTTTCACACTGAAAAATTGAGAATATTGTGTAGACTGCAACCTACATATAACTACATTGATAACAAATACGAAATTGGACGAGAATCTTTCAGCCTCAGTTCAGCCGATAATTGTTTGACATGATTTACTCGTCATACATTTGCTTTATGAGAATTAACAACTGCGTGTCACACTGTCGGGAAAACAAAAAACAGAGTTTTGTCCCAGTTGGGTGAAGCTCACAAGTCCTTTATAGTCAACAAGTCTCAGGAACTGTGGAACCAGAGGCAGTGAAGTCATCAACTAAACAAGGAACTAAAAGTCCTTTTTGTGTATTCCTGTTTCCAACGCATTTCGTAACCTTGAAGATTAAGAAAATTAGACTGATGACACATTTTTTAGTGAATAAATGAAAAGGAGACAGAAAACTCAAACACCTGTCTCCAGAGATTATTTGCGGCGTGTTTGATGGTTATTTATGTTTTTCATTAAAAGGTAATCGCAGTGGCACTATCGGTAAATACACCTCTCTCATTCGCTTGTGCTCTGAGCTGAAACAATTAGTCGATCAACAGAAAATTAATCAACAATTTTTAGAATTCATTGGTTGTTTGTCATGGAAAAATACCAAACATTTGCTGTAGCTTCTCAAATATGTGGTTTCTACACTTTGTTTACTATCATTGTAATGTGAATATCTTTGGGTATTGGACTGTTGATCAGATGAAACATTTGAACACAAACATTTGGCGCTTTGGCATTTTTCGCCATCATTTACCATTAGTTAGTTGTAGCCCTGGAGTTGCCTACTTCCCCCACTGTAGTTAAAGATCCTAGGGAGAGCCCTTTGCCCCAATTCATAAAGTAAAAACACCTTTAAGATTTTTTGCTTTTCTTTATGCTTGGACAAACAAAGCAGTTGAAGCCATCACTTAGGCTCTGGCAACTTGTGATTTTAGAGTCAGATTAATAGATTATAAAATGCTTAATAGATAAATAGTGAAAATTGGTTGGTAGTTGCAGCTCTAGTTCACGCTGTAAGCAACAAAAGTGATCATTTGTGGGTGTGGCCAGAGACACGTGAATGGTCAGCATAATGTTGAGTGTCAAAACACAATTAGTTAGCCAGCAAGTGATAATTACATACCATTAAATGAAAAGAAAACCCAAAACGCCTGAGCACTTATGGTGATGTCTGTTAACCAGAGTTTAAAATCAAAATATAAAAGTATGGAAACTCTCAGCGGTGAAGCTGGTGAGCCTGTTCATGAGGCCAAAATAAGAGAAACTGGAATTTGTGAAATTTGATTGACCAGCAACAGCTGTGGCCTGGTAACTGTCCACATGCTGGCTGAGTTTCATTACTCGCTGGTGTACAGGAAATGAATGGACATTTGGAGCCATATGCCATAGTGTTGCTCACAGTGTGGCTGCCTGGTTAGTTCGCACAGAGATTGCATTAGTGCCTTAGCAATGACAGTGTTGCTGTTTCAGGCAATAGATGACTCTAACTGGGTCCAGTGGTAGATATTGTTGAATCAGACTGCAACATATTAAATACACAACTTTTATTTTTTTCAGTCCCGGACGCCCGCCTTGGTCTTTGAACATGTTAACAACACAGACTTCAAAGTAAGACCTAGCTTGTTCTTTACTCTGTAGTACTTTGTCATGTAAGATTATGGAAACCTCCTTTCTTGGCATACTCGTTGTTATCCCGTACACGTGTGTGTATGTGATGGAGGAATATGAAAGTCCAGTGCTATGTCTTCGGTGCCAGAAAGTCCACCATCTTCTGGTTCTATCCTCAATCACTGGCACATTCTCACAGTTCCATGTGAGTGATGTGTGACTTTTCTGCGTGCTGTCTGTTTACTGCAACACTTTACCATAGAAAGCCTAATGATTTTGTTTTGGTCTATAGCAACTGTACCAGACCCTGACAGACTATGACATCCGGTTCTACATGTACGAGATCCTCAAGGTGAGTCCTCCATGGTTCAGCTGCCTCTCAGCTCATAATCTATAACCTCTAAACATCTTGCAGGTGGTGAAGCATTAAGCCCTTAAACAAGACTGTTTATGTCTTTGAAAGAAGTTCTTGTTTTTCTTCGACTTTCTTTTTTTTTTCATGTGTTTGTTCATGCTTGGATACTTGTACGTTACCAAGTTTATGCCATCAGTATTGTGTCTGTGATGTCTAGTAGGCAGCATCTTGTAATCTGTTGCATTTTTTTGAATTCCTGGTAAGAAACAAACTGATCAGTGGATAACAAAGTCCCCTTACTCTTGTCTGTAGGCCCTGGACTACTGCCACAGCATGGGAATCATGCATAGAGATGTGAAGCCACATAACGTGATGATTGACCATGAACACCGCAAGGTAAGGGATAAACTGTCCCTGTCTCTCCAAGCTTAGCAAAAGCACACAGACATCTGAATTATTAAATTTAACTATGAACCAAGTTTGATCATTATTGCTGTTGTTTAGCTTTTTGTTTTGGCTATTATGTTTCTACTTCTGTTCTTTTTCACCATTGTCTGCTTGGATTCATCAATTCGCTAATGTGTGACACATAAGTAAACGTCCATTGACTTTGCTGTGTCAAACTCTAATACATGCGCTTTCTGTTTGTACTTGCTAACTGCTTCATTTCTTTGTCTGTAGTTGCGCCTTATTGACTGGGGTCTGGCTGAGTTTTACCACCCAGGTCAGGAGTACAACGTCAGAGTCGCCTCCCGCTACTTTAAAGGACCTGAGCTCCTGGTGGACTATCAGGTACAGCTGTGTAGTAGGCTACCCGTGCACCTCATGACTCATCTTTATGAATTGATTTAAGATTTCATAATGAGATTATTACAATTATTGAAATTTATATGGCAGCTGTGGTAAAACTGGCAGCATGCCACAGACAGCTCTGTGTTGGGAAACGCTGGATTTAATGAATCTTGGTTATACGATGCAGATGAGTCTTTCGTAACCACTCCGAGTACCCCTGCTGCAGTTGCAGGTTTAAACAAGGTCACATGTTTGTTTCTGATTGCCAGAGGGGAACTGCATCATTTATGCATTTATTTTTCATGATACATCAATGCTCATTTAAACAGTGTCTGGCTTGATTTCATGGAGTTGCATTTCAGGGAAATTTGATTTCTCTGCTTTCACCCTGTCTGTGCTCCTTTTGAGACTTGTGCTGTGTGTGTTTCAGATGTATGACTACAGTCTGGATATGTGGAGCTTGGGCTGTATGTTGGCGAGCATGATCTTTAGGAAGGAGCCCTTCTTCCATGGCCATGACAACTATGACCAGGTAAACACAAAGCAGGGTTGGTTGATGGGACAAGTTTCTCCTACTGGCCACCGTCAGCCCTTTGCCAACTGATACCTGATGTATTTGGACAGACTTTCTGTAGCTACTTTACTATTAAGGCAACACACTACTCTCTTCTTTGGAAGGCTATGGGAGTGACAATAACCTACATTAAGGGCAAGTTATGACTTTCTCTCCCCTAAAGTGTTTTTTTTTTATGTGGTTAATGTTTTTTAAACAGCATTGACATGTATGGAATGGCACGTCTGGCCACAGATCTTGTGAGATTCTTGACCACCCAGTATTTCCTATAACCAGCTTATCTGGTATCAGTGTAAGATGTGTCTAAAAGGGTTGGTCTCTTGTTCAGTGCTGACAAACTTGTTTGTGCTCCTGTAGTTGGTGAGAATAGCCAAGGTTCTGGGGACTGAAGACCTCTACGACTACATCGACAAGTACAATATCGAGCTGGAACCTCGCTTCAACGACATTCTGGGAAGGTGAGAGTTGTTACTGCAGTCACATGATGATGATGATGGCGGCGGTGTCTTGGCTATGCAGGTTTTTGTTTTGTAGCTATTCTTAGTGCTTATGTTGGGAAGAACTACATACTATCAACAGTGAACTTAATACAGGTCAGTATTTCAAATTCAACAGCTGGAGTTCATCACTGTTCCATGTACGCATCGTGGACCGCGTGCTGCTCTGTGGTTTGTGATCATTACAACAGTTTTTCTGTGTCCACTGTCTTCAGTGTAAATGTCAGAATTCATTGTTTTTTAATTTGGTTTTTGCCTTCAGGCATTCTCGTAAGCGGTGGGAGCGGTTTGTCCACAGCGAGAACCAGCACCTGGTCAGCCCCGAGGCTCTGGATTTCCTGGACAAGCTGCTGCGCTACGACCACCAGGCCCGGCTGACTGCCCGCGAGGCCATGGATCACCCTTACTTCTGTAAGCCCTCATAAACAGCCAGTTTTTTTTTTGTTTGTTTGTTTGTTTATAAGAATGAAATCACAATCAGTAATAGCAGTGACACAATCAGTGATTTCTTTGTCTTTGTTGTTCCCATAGTTCCCATTGTGAAAGATCAGTCTCGTGTGGCTGGATCAGCCAACCTGCCCAGTGGGAACACAGCTGTTAGCACAGCCAGCATGATCACTGGTGAGAATACACGCAAATGCCATGAAGTCATTATACTTCCCCGCAATCTAGATGAAACATTCCACATCGCTCTTAATCCAAAACGTGTTTCTGTTACAGCAAACTCTGAACTAAATATTTCATCCTATATGTTTGTAATTTTGACTATCATTCCTTTATATGTTCATATTTTATTCTACCAACGTACTGAGATCTTGGAGCAGAGTACACAAAGTACAAAGTACACAGGGAACCCACACAAGTGATCAGACAGGTTTGAGACATCTCTACAGTTTAACTTACCGAAGCCACTGATTTGGAAGTGAACACAAAGGCCAGCATTAAAGTTGTTGTAAATCAAATCTTGCAGAGCTGCTTCCTGATTCAGCTTTGATCGCGCACAACGTAATGGATAAATTATAACGTAAATTTTGGTCACATTTAAGTTTGTCTTCACTTCAAAGTAAGTGGTTCACATTATTGGATTAAACTGGGCTTTAATTAGAGCAAAGCACACAGGTTTAAAACCTATGTGCTTGTGTCATTCCTGAGGTTGCTGAATTGTTGGAAAGTCAGTGTTGTCATAATCTAGAAGGACTGTAGTCAGGTTTGTACCTGAATCAGGATATTCAGAGTCGACTCAGAGTTGGCCCTTCAGACCGATGCATCGACTATATATTTCTCATAACCTATGATTATGAGAAATTCACTCCACGCCAAGAGCCTCAGAGCAGCCAAGTTGCACTGCTCTGCGTTTCCATCACCCCTCTCTGTTTCCATTACAGTTAGTTTTGTGGTTTTTGTGGTTGTGTCATACTTAGATAAAACGAAAGACAAGAGTTCTGAAAATTACCTGTAATTATGAAACTTAAAGGTATAATGAGTAGGATTTGTTGGTTGCTGTTTCATTCAAAGTTGGCCCCTCCACCCCGGCTCAAAGCGCACCAGGCAGAGGGCAGGGTCTCTACAGATACAGACATTGCCACACACTTCTAGTGGGTCATAAGTGATGATTAAGAGGGATTATTTTTGTATGAGTCTGTATATGGTTTTTTAGGAAAATCCTACTCGTTATACCTTTAAAACTTCCAGTGAAATAAAATTACCAAAGGAAATAAAGAGGGCACTTAAAACAGTTCTTATAATAAACAGCGAAGCCACCGCCTCTCCCAAAGGGTTGAGGCAGATGGAAATGTTTAAAATCCAGGGGCGCAGCCTCCACCAAGGCAGCGGAGTCTGCTGGAGTCAACCATGTTGCTATAAGAAAGTCTAAACTATTGGAGACAATCAGTTCATTAATTATTAATGAGTTGTTACACAGTGACCTTTCATTTAGAAGGCCAGTTTCATGTGTTGTGTTCAGATTTGAGGGCAGATGGGCAGCTACTTCCAGGTGCATTAAGGGGTAGTTGACGGTCTGAAATTCTGAATTTATCAACTGTATTGACTTGACTTAAATTAGGTCGGATTGAGTCACAGTGTCAGTTTTTGTAAGTTTTCGATTAATGGCCCAGGCCTAGTTCACCAAACACTCTTGGCGCGTGTTGTTTGTCTGGTGACTGAACATACAGTATTAGCTTCCTAACGTCTCTCTGACTTCTCCCTCAGGTATCTCTGCCTTGCCAGCCTCCACTGCCCTCGGCCCTCTCACTGGCTCACCGGTCCTGTCTGCTGCCACCAACGTCCTCAGCACCCCGGTGCCCGCTGCTGCCGGCGCCCCGCAGTGACACCCCACCCAAATCCACACTCGTCCCCTCCTCTCCCACTTCCACCACCACCCAGCCCGGGGGNNGGGGGGGGGGGGGGGGGGACTCGACAGGTGCCACTCTGCCAACCCTCACCACATCAAACCTAACTCAGTGTGACTGCGTCTCACCAACCTCAAGGCTAGAGGACGCCGTCGTTTAAGAAAAGAAAGATGTTTTTCCGTTCCTCTTCCTCCTTGAATGAACGTGTTAACCTGACATCTGAAATGAATGTTCTGTGTAATTGAAATATACAGGTATTCCTTTCATTTTCCCACAAGCTGTAGTGAATACAAAGGGGGTGTGTGTTTGTGTGTGGTGAGTCTGAGAGCGAGTGTCATCCACCTGTGTGATTTAGTTTGGATTGTGAAGGCAGTGTTCGATAAGTTCATCAGCAGAAGGCAAAAGAAAGATGTTGGCCATCAGGACCAAAAGGAGCACATCCTGTATAGTTTACTACTGCAGCATCGTCAAAAGCAAGACCTGATGAGAAAACTTAATTTACCTCCCCAGATGAGTCTAAACACCCTGCAGATCACAGCATTTTGGAAGTGTTTGGTGCTGTGCTCCAGGTGTATGTGAACACAATGACACTTCAACACTTTCTCTGCCTGAGTAGTTCTGTCTTGCCTTTCTTACCAAACCAGATCACCAGTCTTCTTTTGATATGCGACTCCCCGTCACGTCATCCGTTGTTAATTTGTTTTGTATTGAAATGTTCTGGACTGCTGGATAAGGTTCATCACCATCAAGTGGTTTGATCGACTCTAGTGTTGTACTATGATCTCATAAGAAGCCAGGTAAGGTTCATTCAGGTTCTCAAAGAAATGGTTTCTCAAACGTGCTGCTTTCCAGTTCCTTGAATTACTTCAAGTGGCTTTTCTTGAATTACTTCAAGACATAACCAAAGTTTACTCAGTTGGTTGGAAGAAGAGACTGACCAAACCTAGTTTTGTTTTGTGGGAGTTACTCATGGAGATGCTGTAATGCAGGTTGACAATGTGGGTTCTAGTTAATAAGATGACAGCATGATCCAGTAATCATCTGCAGGTGTTGGAGGAAAGTTCAGTTCTGTTAAGTGTAGTGACATGGGTAAGCTTTGTGATGAGTTATACAGTTTACTGGCTTTCACCAACAAGTATTGAAGTTGAAATGTTGAATAGCACTTGAAGGGTGGAGTTTTCCCCAGTGTTTTAGTGCCAGAGTTTGAAAGTGTAAGTTTTAGACCCTGCTGTATATATGCATCTTTTTTTTTTTTTTTCATTTCAAAACCTGAAAATGCAAATAAATCAGAACATGTATACATTAACCTGAGAACGGAGCAGTTTGAGTCCCTACATCACTGTATATATTTTTATGTCCTTATGTAGAAGACTAGTATTTGAAAATATTTGTGTAAATAAACACGTGTTTTATTTATCAGGTACATCCGACTGAGTTATGTCTGTCATGTTCATATAGACCACTCCTCACGTAAACAAAGTGCAAAGTATTACTTTTTAAAACAATGCTAAGTTCAAAGTTTTTCCATGTCTCTCAACACATCATTTCTAATGCAAAATATACATTGGTTGTAATTCTTCCCCCTGTCCATGCTGGCAGTGACATTAGAACACGGTACAAAATCTGCATTCCTCATTCTGAGTTAAAATGCAGCTGAAAAAGCAAAAAGTTCAGCTGAAGCTGATATGAGGCTTCAGCAGTCTGACCTAGACAAAACAAGTGGGTGTCTTCCAAAGTTAGTCTGTTAAGAGTTTTGCCAGACGGCATTTAAACTTCAGAATGCATTTTTGCACAAACAAGGACTGGATATTTTGACCCCAATTTCTTGCATTGCAGTCCCATTAGCAAGGGATTATTCATGGCCAGTATGAACAGCAGGGATGATTACAACGACCAATAACTTAAAATAAGATCAACTTTGAAAATATCTGAACCTATGCTTAAAAAAAACTACTATGACATTGGCAACATGACATCAATGTGAAACACTGTAAACATTACCGTTAAGTTAGGACAGTTTTGAACTACTCCTGACCACAACCACTACAACATGTACATGTTTGTAGCTTTTGGCAGTAAAATCCCCCTAAAATGTCACCTGAGAAGCAAGGCTGAATTACCAAAAGAGCAAAGTAGACAACTGCTCCAGGGCCACAGACCTCTAGGGGCCTCAAAGGTCTCAGTTTCACAATTGCACCGCTAAAGTACAAAATCAACTGTGTCCTGCATTATAACGTAATTTTGTCATCCTAATCTCCCTGTTTTGTAGAGAGGCTCTGTGCCAAAATAATAATACATTTTCTTAACAGAGCACTTTTCAAGATACCCAAAGGCACTATGTTAAGTCTCGTTCTAACCCTGTTCTTTGAGTTTATATTGTGCTCACATGGTAGATTTGCCTTAATAAATTTGTGTTTCATCAGATTACCACAAACTGACATACAGAAAGGATTCCAGTAAATGTGTACCGGTTGTTTTCTGGGGCTTTGTGTGCCAAATATAGTTTTCTACAGTACAAGAGCAAATGTTTTCCCCGGGGCCCCCAAACAACTCCCTCTGGCCATGCTGAGAAGAAGCAGTACCGTATAACATCCAAGGCCCTGTGAGATCATTTAAAAGTCAGAGGATCATTGTCTTGTTTGTAAGTTTTGCCCACGCGTTCTATGGGTTATGACAATATGTCACTTACAGATTTTAGTGCTGAAGGGGACACAAACTAGAGTGGTCAAAGGATCAGACAGGTGGTAAACAGATCCACAGGTAATTGTGTAATTAGTTGTAAGCAAAAATGTGAATGAACGCACCAAAAATGTCCTTTACGATAATACAGAAAATCAAGTTAAACAGGAGGGTCCATGTCATAAAAACGTTTAAACACCAAAAAGAGTGTCAGTTGGACAGCTGGTATGACTGCAACACAACAACACACACGATCACACAGAAAACACACTTTATTAACATAAAAGATACCACACACGTTTCAATATCAAGTGCAACACAGTAAAGTCTACTTCCAGTCTTCAACTATCGTGATTTCTATGTCGGTCGGAGCGGGATGGATGACTGTTGTCTTTCAGTAAATTTTTCTAAGTGTGTAGTGTGCAAAAACACTTGCCAGTGATGCCTGTCAGTGTGGTAATATCAAATGAATCACCCTGAGGTGCTAACTTGACAGCGCACTCTCTGGTACTGTGGGAAAGTGTGTCTCCGGCTGATGATGCCACAGCACTCCTCATTGTGGTAAAACCTGCTAGACAAGGCCAAAGGACAAACACATCAGTGCATCAGCACGCATCATCTGACATGATTATGTGCATTTCATCAGACAAATATAGATCCTACCTGTTTAAACGCAGCTCCTTGTCTATCTCCTCCAGAGTCTTCCCTTTGGTCTCTGGTACCATGAAGTAGAAGAAAACTGCAGCTGCCACAGCGCTCATCCCATACAAGAGAAACATCCCCGACAGACCAATCACATCTGTTGATTAGAAACACAGTTCACTCTCTGCTGGCCCTCATAAGTCAGGAAAATCATGCCGGGAAATACAACCATCGAGTTTGAATTAATTCATCAATGAAGCAGTCTCTACAAAGTTATTTTATGGGCTCAAGAGTATCAGTTTTTTAAAGATCACTCAGAAATAAGTAATGTTTATTTTGATTTCTAGACTTGTCTTAAATTTACTTTCAAGCAGCAATATATTTTTTTTGTCTTAAAGCCCTACACAGTCACGGTCCACCCACACAGGTGTTTTCACTTGATAAGACCTTTTCCTGTGTAGGTGTGTACACACTAGACTTGACTGACATGTCTGTCACTGTCCTGTCAGTTTGGGTGGGATAGCTTTGACCTTTATCCTCTTTGATGACCTTTGTCTCATACCGACTCCTGTGTGGGGCCTTAAATTATGGTATTCTCAAATATCCAGATATATTAGTGAACTTAAAGTAACATTGTATTTTTAATTTAAAAAATTTAAAAAAGCAATTATCATTTGACTTGTTTTATTTTAATTATTTATAAAAAAAACCTCAAAGTAAAAAATAATAAAAACATTGCTAAATTTGCAAATTGCTTATTATATTTATTTAATATCTGAATTATAAAATGGACACACATTCAATTCAATTCAGTTCCACTCAAGTCAATTTAGAGACAGCTTAAAGCTGCACTAGTCAATATTTTTTATATCAACAATGTATCACATGACTACGTGAATGTGAAGAGAGTCTCTCATATAGTGACAAACCCACAGAGAAGTATCACCCAGCTCTGCAGTGCCCCTCACCTTTACAGGGAGATTTAGAGTCTTTCAGCTAATTGTTTTGGTTCAGTCTCACAGCTCTCATCAAACTCGTTTCAGAAGCAGGCGGCTGTCTCCAGCGAAACAGCTTTACTAAAAGCCCTGAACACTGCCCAGCACCAAACGGCTGACGGACACATTTAGGAAGTAGCTGGTGAACATAGTGGAGCATTTAGCAGCTAAAGAGACAGACGTTTTTCTCAGGAGTTGGTGGAGACAAAAACGGAGTTAAAAGGAGAGAGAATATTGGCCTTAAATTCATCAGGTGGACAGAAACTCTGTGTCTGCTGGATGATGAGGCACTGTATGCTACCAAGTTTGTCATATCTACTTAAAAGGTTGCACAGATTGTTTTGATCTACACGAGGCTGGATTGTGAGGTTGGTAATCAGGCAGATTCCCAATATATGTTTTTATTGGTGGAATACGATACAGGTTACGTAATGCATTACATTACCCCCCGTTTTTGTGTTTTTTTAACAAGATTCCCCTCACCCACCCTCCCCCGACACACCCTGGCAGCTTATGTGTTCACAATACAACATTTCACAAGAATGAGTGCACATTTTCACAGCCATACTTCTACAATCTTCCAAGGCACAAGCCCACACTTATCTACAACATGTTAGATGGTTCAGAATACACTCAGTTAGAATGCATCAGCCATCCTGTGAGGTAATCAACAAAGCAAATCCCCAACTACAATCAAATGCCTTCATCCCAGTGGGTAGTTCCCTGAGACTCTCGAGGTATGACGAGAGGTTCCCATTTCAAGTAGAACTTTTTCACAGATCTCAGTGTAAATTTAATCTTTTCTAGTTTTAGAAAAAACATCACGTCTTCCAGCCAAGCAGCAGCAGATGGAGGAGTGGTAGATTTCTAGACCAGCAAAATTCTCCTCTGGGCCAAAAGCAAAATCAGATGCAACAGGACTTCTACACAGTGAACATTTGGAGTTGTCAATCAGTGAAAAGCACAGGGCTAATTAATCACTTTGGCTGTGTTTCCATGTGTTCCAGGGCCCTGGTATTATTATTATTGCTGACTCACTGGCTTACTGGGAAATGCTAATGGAGCAGAAACCATCGTTAATGATATTAGTTACAGCTGCACTCCGCCTACTGTGACTAGTCAAAATGTTCGCTGTGAAAAGGGTGTACGGGAACTCACCGATAAAATTCAAGAAAGTGAATGTGACCAACAGGTTGGCAGCCCAGTTGAAGCAGTTGGTGAACGCGAATGCTCTTCCTCTGACGGCAGCTGGAAATATTTCACTCAGAAGAAGCCAGGTCACTGGTCAAAGACAAAAAAACAAAAGGTGAGGCTCTATGTTGGAAGACAGAAAAGCTATACTAGGTATCTTTGCATGCTAGCAGCTTGAATCAGTCAAAATGCTTATTTATTTAGGCTGATAGTAGGGTTGTATCTTGATATGTATTGCCTTGCTTTAAATGCACAATTCTGATTTAAAAAACTGTTCTCTCTAGCTAAACTTAAAAAAAGACCCATTTTGAGTGAATATACAAACTTGGTCCAAATCCAACGGAGTAAGCACTGACCACAGCCATCATACACACGAGAATGATCCAGTTCACAACTGTGCTATGGACGCTAGGAGAAGACGCCAGAGGAGGGTCCAGTGGTTTCTGTCTAACTTTATCAAGTATTACATCTTGTGTGTTGTTATTGATGAGTCTTTGGCTCTCATCAAAAGGTGCGTCAAAAACTGACTGATTACCAACAGGTAACTGAGGTAGATCTGTTCTGTTAACAGTGAAGTCCTCAGGATTACAAGGCCTCTTAGCATTCATCACCGAATGTCCACTGAGGAGTCCAATGATTATCAGACACAGCGCCATGACAGAGCATCCACTGATGAGCAGAGGCCTCCTGCCCACCCTGTCTGAAAACACCATGGAGGTCAGAGTAGCAATCACTTTGACTAACCCCAAACCCAAAGACGCGAGCACCGCCGAGGCATTGCTCTGAAACCCCACCGAGTGGAAGATGGTGGAGGCGTAGAAGAGAACATTCGGCTGGCCCGTGAACTGCTGAAAGAGCACCAGACCAAGGCCAATGACAGTTCGAGTCCTCATGTTGTCTTTACGCTGGAAAAGGTACATGGTGCTGTACTGAACTTCCTTGTTTTCCACGCTGGAGCTGACCTTTGAGTCGTCTGCGTCTTGGTTTTCGATGGTGCTCATGAGGTCTCTTCTAGTTTGAGAGCAATCTCTTTGGCTTAAAGATTCCTTAGTGCTGGATGGAAGAAACCAGATGGAGAAAAGCTGGATCAAAGTCGGTACTACGGCTAATCCAAACATCCACTTCCACCCTCTTTTAGAGTCGGACAGGATGTAGTTCATGGCATAGGCTGCCAGGATGCCCACAGTGATCCCAGCTTCATACAGTGTTACCAGGAAGCCCCTGCGGTCGGGGGTAACCATCTCGGACACGAAAATGCAGCAGGACATGGAGGATATACACATGGCGAAGCCCACCGTGATCCTGCCCACCACCAGTGCAGAGTAGGAGCTGATGAGCAGGACCAGGCTGCCGGTCAGGATCAGGACGTTACTGAGGAGGATGGAGTTCCTGCGGCCCTGATGGTCGATCAAGCAGCCGCCCACGATAGAGGCCAGCAGAGCTCCTATCAACAAAGAGCTGACCAGAGCCTCCTGCTGGACACATGAGAGTCTGAACTCTGCCTTGAGCTGCAGCAAAGCACCAGAGATGATTCCCAACTCATAACCAAAGACCAGGGCGCCCAGAGTGGACACCACACTGGCCAACAGGAGGATGGAGTTTCCTAGGAGGAAGGAAACATTCAGATGGTTTACCTTTTGAGAAGAGAATTCTTAACAAAAGACACACATTTACACACCAAATCTCTATAATCTATATAATGATTATATAATAATCTCTGTGGTGAATTTATGAAATTTTATGTTAATGTTTTAACCTCATGGTGTTTTATTCAGAACATCTGGATTCATATGTTGCCCACCATCTGGGCTATAGCCAGGGCAGGACTGCCTAAAGATGCAGTACCACTAATGGCCATGAGATGCCAACTCGAAAGAAAATCTGACACTCCATAAATATCTATTCAAAAAAAAAAAAAATACAAAGTCAATCTATTTTTTTTCTTTCAAGATATTACAGTCTCAAACTTTACTTGGTGGCCATTTTATTTTGAATGAACTAAATGTTATGTTATATTTCCTAACATCCCCAAACGGAGGACATAAGCAATAAATATCAAAATCACCATATTAAAAACCCTTTTATGTTGCAACTAATGACAAGGCAGCTCACGGTTGCTGGTAGTAACGCAACATGCTCCACCTCGACCACATGCAACATGCTACTTACATGTTAATGCATCATTAGTAACTATCCGATATCTGAAAGGGGCCATTCTGCATAATTAGTACTTTTAGTGTTTTAGTACATTTTTGTGATAATATTTCTGTACTTTTACCAAAGAAAAAAAATGAAGGGGTGCTGTGGTTTAAAAAAGTTTGGGTACCACTGCGCTAGAGCCATGTTCGTCTCCAGTCTATGATCTAAATGTTAAAATGTAACAGTGACTATCCATTAAATGTAACACAAGGGTACAGATGTAAATTCGCTTCATGTTATGCATAAAATGGTAACATTTAGGTTTAATATTGTGCATGGTCCTTCACAAATAAATAAAATAAAGTCTTTGCAGTCTATAGAGTTTCTGTGTTTTTGGTGTGTTTTGTTAAAGTTGGCAACTTTTGTGCAAAGATCATCCAATCTCAGAATATTCTGTCATTGACATTACTTTATAGTATCTATCACATTGTAGTTAGTTTCCAAATGAATGAGACACATTCATTACTCCAACTGCTCTGCAGCTGCTCCTCACATTAACCTGGGAGTCTTTCATGTGCAGTGTCTATTGACAGAAATGCAAATGAGAGCTGCTGATTCTCAATGCTGATCAAAGATTCCTTCTCCTTCTTCCATTCATATGTGGAAAAATGAAGCTTAGAACAGTTCCACACTGACTGCAAATACAGTCCAAAACCCCACAGAGAGCTGGATTTTCCTTGCACATTTGACTGATCGATTTTAATAGTGTTATGGTTTTTAATGCCCCTAGGTGGTCTAAATGTAGTTTCAGAGGCTTCGGCACAAAATGTCAGCTATCAGCAGCTGCGACACTGTAGTATGGGTATCTGCACTGACTTTAAACAGGTCACACTAGTCAGCCCGACAGAGGAACCTAATGCATGTCATGCATCTGTTAGTAAAACATGTAAAAATAAACACCTTGCAGCTTAACGTTCCTTACAAAACTACTTTACGATGGAAAATCACTCATTTGCAAATAACTTACCCATTGTTCTGTCCTGTTATGTGCACATTTCAGTCAGGCTGTGCAGGTCTGGATTCATTTCTTAGAAGACATCCTCCCTCTGTGGAACATAAAACAGCAATGATGATAATGACAATCTCCAGTTCCTGTGGTGCTCTCCTGGTCTGGCACCCACTGGGAGCCTTGTGTCCTGCTCATAGAAAAGACAAGGGAGCCAACAAGAGCCTGTTGCAGCGTTGCCATGACAACCACCTTGTTGATTGCCATGATTTCATTACGGAGTCCACTTGAGATGGAATCAACAAAACACACGGCCGTGTGGCAATCAGTAAGCTTGTTTAGTCTTATATTCAAATAACATCAAATATCCCATGGCCTGAGAGTGACAGAGCAGTGGGGACTTTGGTGTGTGCCTCTGACACAACGACAGGTGGAGTCTACACCAGCGTGATGAAGAAGCACCACCTGGACAGCTCAGATTTCAAATGAATTGTTGCTCCACAGATATGAAGTGGGAGAGACAGAAGAGTTAAAGCACACAGAGGACGTTCTTCCTTTATATTTTTGGGTTCAGTACTGAACTGTAGCCCACTTTGGGCACTTACAACTCAAAACCATATATGGACACACAGAATCTCTCATATATTGTTACTGTATGACTGCATCATAATTCAAAATTTTAACTCAAACTACTCAAAGACTGTGAAGTCTGGGATCCAGATGTTCCCACCTCTGGGAGTGCTGACAGGTCTTACAGGGAACAGATCCTGAGATAGAAAACAGTACGAGTTATTAATGCTTTCTGATGCTGTTGGCGTTAAGGCTGCAGCTAATGGTTATTTTCATTATAGGTTAATCTGCCAATTATTTTTGCAATTAATTGTTCAGTCTATGAATTACACTGAAACACACCCATCACACTTTCCCAGAGGGGGTGAAGCACCAGTCTAAAGCTCAAAGATATTCAGTTCACTGTGATGTAAAACAGAGAAAAGCGGCAAATTCTCACATGTGTACATTTTATTATTTATTAACATGTAAGTCGCATTTTAATGTTGTGGCAGGTCAAGAATGACCTACTGAACATATATATACTCATATACTGTTGGATAGTTTAGCAATGCATCATATTTTATGAGCTTTTTATATGAATATTCTTAATTTTCTAATTTAGCCGCTGTCAGATAAATGCAGAGGAGTAACAGGGACAGTGTTTCCCTCTGAAATGTTGACGAGAAGAAGAAGATGTAAGTACTCAAAATTGTACAGTACATTTTGTACAGTAAATGTACTCAGTTACATTCCACCACCGGGTCTATCTCAGCAGTTGTTTCCTGTCGGTTAAAGGACAGCTGGACTCTGTGCCCGAGCAGTCACCGTCTTCTGTTTACAAGTCCTCCAAACAGCAGTTTGTGTGGTGGACAACAGACCGTTATTCACCGTCCAGGAATGCACGCTGTTGTTTACCGGGACGGACAGATGAGTCTGCTCCATCGCTCTGTTTGTAACATTACCATGAGCCCTGAAGACATTTGAATGTTTTCGGCTGTAAGAGAAGAAGAAGAAGAAGAAGAAGGAGAAGAAGAAGGAGAGGACTGGACTCACCGCGAGCAGCAGAGAGGTTATACTGAGATGCTCCTGGAAAAACTTCTGGCCCTTCAGGAAGTTGGAGCTACGTGGCAGCAGTGTCAAGTTGCAGGAGGAGAAACTTGTTGGCGAAGTTTTGACGCCAGAGGTCGACAACTGTCAGACTTTTCCCAGGAAGGAAGAAAAGCCCCGAAGAGGCGCGACACACCCGCCCAGAGAGCCCAGCGCGAGAGCCCAGCGCGAGAGCCCGGTTAAAGGACCGGTCAGTAGTTTCACTTCTGTGTCACTTCACTTACAGGTCACAGAAAAACTACAGTGATGTGTTTGAGAGCTGACCACAGCTGCAGTGGTGGAATGTAACTGTGTACATTTACTCAGTTTCAGTACTTAAGTTCAATTTTGAGGAACTTGTACTTCATTTGAACATGTCATGTTCATGTTACTTTATACTTCACTGCGTTTCAGAGGGAAATATTGTACTTTTTATTCCACTACATTTATCTAAGAGCTGCTACTTTTCAGATTTTTATTTTCAAATAAAAACGGGTGAATGCAGGCCTTTTACTTGGGAGTATTTTTACATTGTAGTATTTCTGCTTTCACTGAAGTCAAAGATCTGAATACTTCTAGGTCTTTTTAGGCAATTACAATCCTGCTTACATGGCCTCCCTACGTCTCATCCACTGACTGCATTTATCACCTAGTCCTCTCTGTCATTTTAAATGTAGGCTATTTATTTTCTAATAACTGCATCAGTGTCTTTTAAAGTCGTCTTTGTTGATGTTCTGGTCTTAATGTCTGCCCTCAATAAACTGTCTTGTTTTATTTATAATCCACGTGGTGAAGACAAAGACAATTTTACACACAGTGAATGATGAAGTTCATAACTAACACATTTTTACTGTTTTAGATTTGACTTTATTTATGTTATTATTATTATTATTATTATTATTATTATTGTTATTATTATTATCATTATATCTCATTATTATATATTTTAAACAGTGGCACAACAATACAGTAGTAGTACTATACTAAGAGTACAGCACAGTAGCAGCAGCAGTAGTACTAATGGTAGTCATACTAGTAACAGTAATAGTAGTAGCAGAAATATCATCAGCAAAAGCATGTATGTAAAGTAGCAGCATTAGCCAATTAGCTGAGGTCATAATGCTAATTTGTGTAGTAGCACTATCAATGTGATAGTAATAACAGTAACTCTTATAATATGCATAAAAATAATCCTTTTTCTTAGTTTATATGCTGCTCTATAGTGACATTCTCTGTCCTCTTGTTTCTGTCTGCGAGGTCAGAGGTCAGGGTCCAAGCTACAGAAGACCTCCTGAGGAGCTGGAAGGCGCTCATTGTGTTGCTAAAGGACACCTCAGGGTACCAGCATGGGCTTCAGCTTGAATTTTTCCTCATCACAAACAAGCAGCAAAAACAATACAGGACATACACTCACATATATGAGTCATTTTCCCCAAATGAGTATAAATGAGTATGAGTATAAGTTGCTCTACCTCTGTTGGCCCTGACTTACTAATGGGAACATCTGCTGCTGGATACAGTACTAACATAAACAGTTTCATACATACATTTAATTCTTCAATGAATTATGAGAAATAAACAAACAAAACATATTGAAGACATATTGGCCTGTGTTTCCACTGGGCCTGTAAAATGTTGGCAATAAGTAAAAGCTGAAAAAACTGGGCCATTGTTAAACCCAATTGCTGACCCCTGAGGGACAGGACAGGATGCTTCATGGGATAAACATCACTAAAAGGTGATCAAGCCCTAAATGTTGCGTATGTTCATTAGACTGCAATGAGTGTATAATTAAAGGAAGGCTATATTAAGTCTCTTAAAATAAAAGTAAGGGGAAATTCATTAAAATGAATAAATAATTGTATTTAATTAAAAAATTAAAATTAAGCAGTTTAAGGGAGTTAACCTACGTACACTTAGGGTTGGTTAAGATCAGAAGTAACTTCTCTTTTCAGTCGGGCACTCATCTCCCTCTGTAGTTCCTGTGTGTTCGTGGTGGCCACTAGGTGGCAGCCTGTAGAAACAGAGAGAGGAAACACCAAACACTAGAAGAAGACGGAAGTAAACATGGCCCAGGAGCAGAGCATGGCGGTGGCGCAGTTCCTCAGTACAGCAGAGTTATTAAAACAAGGAGCAGAAGCCCGCGTGTACCGGGCAGAGTTTCTAGGAAAGCCGACTATTGTGAAAGAAAGGTTCCCGAAACGCTACAGACACCCAGTGCTGGACGAAAAGCTGACACACCGCAGGACGGTACAGGAGGTCCGCTCCATACTGCGCTGCCGGAGAGCAGGCAAGTTCAGCAGCAGCCGCCTCTGCTAGTCTGGACCACAGGCTGTAGTCTGGACCTGACGTTTTATACTGTAGAGGTCTGAGTGGCTTTTGTCAAGAGCAGGGTACCTAATAAATGAATACAGTTAAATAAAAGGAGCTAAATTAAGTTCAGCTCCAGCTATCATTAACACCAGGGTGTTATTTAGTGCGAACCGTGCTGGGACCCGTCAGTGTCTGAGTCATTAGTAGACATTAGAGTTGTCAACTACGGATCCCGGTAGGTGTCATGGAGTAAGAAACACTAATTATTATTATAATTATGGTCTCTGACACCTCCTGGACACCAAACTCACAGCCACAGTAACGTTATGGCAGTAAGGGTCTGGTTATGAAACGAAACATTGAAGTGTAGAATAATATTTTACTATTTGTACTTATTCATATGGTTGAATTTTCACTGCAACCTGCTGGTCCACTAGGACAGCAACTAATGATTTGTTCCATCATTGATTAATCTGTCAGTTATTTTTCAGATGAATCAGTTATCAGTTAAGTTATTCGTTTAAATGCAGACCACAACTTCTCAAAGCCCTGACAGCTTGTTTTATCTTAACAGCAGATTAAAATCCAAAGATAATCAATGTAGAGTGGCATTAAACAGAGAAAAGCAGCAAATGCTCACATTTAAGAACCAGTCCCACATTATAGCACTCACTAGAGCACCAAATGTGTAATAATCCACCGCCGAAAATAGTCCCCAACTAATGCACTATTACCACTAGAGCTGGTTTTGGTCTTTTCATGAGACTTGTTGACAATAAGGAAAATAAAGCCTAGAACAACATTGTCCTTATCCTTTTATACTAGAAAACAAAGGTTTATACTTTGAGTTGCTTTTGTATCTTTAGAGCCCAACATACAGTTTGTTAAATCAGACTTCTCTTCTCCTCAGGTATATCTGCCCCTGTAGTGTATTTTGTGGACTACACCTCCCACTGTATTTTCTTGGAGGAAATCGTGGGTTCCTCAACTGTGCGTGACCACATCGCAGCCACTCAGCAGTCTGATTCCTGTAAGAAGCCTCAGCTGGAGCAGCTGGCTCAGAGGGTGGGCCAGATTCTGGCCAAAATGCACGATGAGGACGTCATCCATGGAGACCTGACCACCTCCAACATGCTGCTGAGACGCGGCCTGGAGGACGGGGAGTCCGACCTGGTCCTGATCGACTTCGGCCTGAGTTACATCTCTGCTCTGCCGGAGGATAAGGGGGTGGACTTGTATGTGCTGGAGAAGGCCTTCCTCAGTACCCACCCCAACACAGAGGCGCTGTTTGAGAAGCTGCTGAAGAGCTACGCAGCGTCATCCAAGAAGTCGTCAGCAATCATTAAGAAGCTTGACGAGGTTCGGTTGAGAGGGAGGAAGAGGTCGATGGTGGGATGAGGATCCATGCTGTGTACGGGGACAAGCCTCTGGAAATTATGTTTCTAAAAGCATGTTATAATTACAAAGCTGTTATTGTGCAAAAAAAAAAGACTGTTGGATGTAAAGTAACACCACCAAATAAAAAATGTTTTGTAATAAAATAGGAAGAAGTTTTTTCTTAAGGCAGATAAAATAAAAAAGATGGAACTGAAGTGAATGACGTTGGCACATTTTGTGTTGACATTACAAAAATGTCACATACAAAGTCAGACTGCTCGTTAGTCGAACACATATCAGATTCCTCACATCCATTATTGCAGATATTGTGGTAGCATATACTAAGAATCTACAGAGACGTGTGCCTATTGGCCTACTTTACTACAGAGAGAGATTACAGTAAGTGTGCATGGCTTTGGTGCTTTTCAGGTCAAAAGATCTACCATATAACCATTTTTTCTGTTGAAACAATGGTTATGTGTGGCCTTGATGTCTATTTTGACCTCCGGTCCTTAGACACTGCTTTGGCTGTAAGTTGTAGTTGGAGTCTAAAATGTATTAAATGTATTGGCCCACGTTCATTTACAGCTGTATTGGGGTTTCATATTGCATTGAAACCAGACAGCAGAGACCATCCTCAGGTTTTTACACTGAATCGAGCAGAAAACTGTTGCATCAGTTTGGAGCATGTCATACTTGTGGCCACACCTCCATTGGTGATGTCACTTTCAAGGCAAAAAAGCATAATGCTTTTACAGCTGATGGGAAATAATTGCATTGTTTCAGGTCGATTTTGCTGAAATACATGCCAGATATTCATACCGCTCTTAAGGATTCTTGTCATCACTGTGAGGTTGCTAGGCAACTGGTGGAGACTCCAGGAAGTTATTGCCACCAATAGCCCAGAAATAGTTCGGCACATAACCTGTAAAATCACGACTTGTTGTTTTTACACTTTGTGTTTTTGTTCAAATTACCAAATTACCAAATTACCATTGGGCTGCCAAGAGCAGAGACCTTTTATTATTACTACTGGTCAAAGAAGACTCTTAAGGAGAAGAAAAAACCTGAACTTTCATGAGAAATCTCTCTTGTGGCTAAAATGCCTTTTTTAAAAACATGACTGACTCCAGTTATGTGAAGGTTCACTTGTATAAGTGCTTTGCTAATGAGAGGGTGTAGGTGGTAAATGGGAGGTGGTTCATTTGATTCTCAACTAGCCACAAAAATCTGCATGAGATGAGCGAGATTCACAGTTTTCAACGATAAATGGGACTGATTCATCTTGGTGACATCTTAGCATATTATTGACTCATGGGTGTACATAATTACATGTGCCACTGGGTGTCCCACTGACGGCAGACTACTGACGTGAGCCTTGAGTCTTACAGCACACCTATTTCTGCAAGGCGGCATTTCAGCCACAGGTCAAAGTCCAGGAGGAGGTACGTTAGAACAACACATGATTAACAAGTAATGAATGGTGAATGTTTACCAGCCAAGCCCTACTCTACATGTTCAGTAACACGACCACTAGTCCAGGGAATCTGTTTGAACTGAGCGAACGCACTTGGCCGAAACTGGTTTGCTTTCACTTCATCATGTACTGACAACGGGACACCTGAGTCCTAATGGAGCACCTACAGAATGTGAAAATTATGATTAAAGTTATGATTATTGTTTTGCACTGTAGAGGTAAGTGTCAAGCATCATTTTCCATTGTTTTAGTATCAGGTTTAAAGCTCTGTGTTTGTCTTTGGCACAGTTTATTGTCTCGTTTTTAGCAAACTTGTCTTCACTCTCCTGCACTCCATGTAATCTCTTCTGTGTGTCCAGGTTCCTCGGCTGACACGACAGGGAAGCTCAGTGTGTTGGTGGGCACAGACGTGACTCTCGGCTGCCTGTTTGATAAAGTGTCCAGGCTGGTGGAGTGGAGCGCTCTCACCATAGAGTGGAACAGGGTGGATAAACATGCAGAGAAGAGCATCGTGTACACTTTCGAGGACGGCAGAGCGCACGTGAACAGAGGTGGCTCTGTGGTGGATGAAAGGCGGTTGCTAGAGAGCGATGCATCTCTGCAGCTACGCAATGTGACTGTGGGAGACGAGGGGCTGTACACCTGTAGAATCATCACACCTGTGGTCCACACAGAGACCACTTCACTGGAAGTGCTGGGTATTCCTCTGTCTGTTCCTCCTCTAATCTGTGTCAAACACTCTGGATTTAGAAACTAACTCAACATGTTCTACTGCTCTAGAAACACTGTCTGAAATTCCCCTAACCAGCTTAGAAAAAAATAGAAATGGTCTCTCAGTGAATTAAATATTATGTTAATCTTATTTATTTTATTGAGAAAGGTCATACAAACATGTTTTATTTGCTCCTTTCTGCTGAATGATCCATTTTCTCTTACTGCTCTTTCTAATAACACACTAATGTCCAATATTGGGTTTTTTTCTGTTGCAGTCATTTTAGTTGCATGTCAGATTTCTGGTATGGAAGCTGGAGTGTGCCACCAGAATCATTTTTACTGTTTAATTGTAACCAATTGTTTAATTATAATTCATACCTGTTGTGTGTTGCAGAGCTCAAATTGTTCAGGTGTTTTAGAAAAAAAAACAGAAAACTAAAATCAATTTATAAGCTGCTTACGTATTCATAAATTAAAGGAATAGTTGGACATTTTGGGACCTCCATACTTCATATTTGCTGTTACATATTTGCAGACTTGAGAGTGGCATTGATTCAAAAGTGAATAAGCATATTTCCCAAAATGTTGAGCTGTCCCTTTAAAGCAGCAGTAACTGATTTTTTCGCATCTGAGAGCAGCAGAACAAGCTTTATGCACAATATTGATATATTATCACTGTTTAAAGTTGTTTTGGCTAACGTATTAGCAAACTCCAATATTCACTCTCCTTTTAGCTCTGTGTTTGACTCCAGCAATTCCTGAAATATGTGGAGATATCTGCCTCCATTACTTCATTGATGCCCTACGTCCACTAAAGTTAGCTAGTTGTGAAAACTGCTGTGACATCATTGATTGGGCTGTGGCCAAAAAAGCAACATTTTATGTCAAAAAGAGCAATACAGCTGCAGTTATCTACACTGTGTGATGTGTGTTGGTGCATGGATGCACATTGTAGAATTCAGGGAGTAACACCCAACTAAAACAAATATGTAAATTTACTGTTTTTGACCTTTCTCTCAGCTCGGCCTGCGGTGTTGCTCCCAGAAAAGGCAGCAGTGACAGAGGGGGAGGAGAAGACCATACAGTGTGACATTACAGGTTTCTATCCGGAGAAACTGGCCGTGACATGGCACATCCAAAATGGCTCCCACATTGTCCACGCAGGTGCAAGCCAGCTCTCCCGTGTCTGCACCGAAATGGCCATTCACAATCCAGATGGCACCTACAGTATTCGCAGTGGCATCACACTGCACTCCTCAGCAGTGAAGGATGGAGAAATACGCATCATCTGCCAGGTGGAGCACCAGACCTACAGCCGGCCATACAACAGATCTGTTACACTGACTGTTCAGGGTGGGACTTCATTTTTTGAACTTTGAATTAAAGTTATTATCCATGCTGACTTATATATTTGCTATGTCATATGGATCTCACATCCTTTTCCCTGCAGCTCCATCACAGCCCCTTTACAGTGCTGTCACGCTGATAGCTGTTACCAGTGTCACCAGTTTGCTGCTGGTCGTCTCTGTTATCGGAGGAACTTTGCTTCTCTACAGTTATTTCTTTAAAGGTACATCTCAATGTGAAAAAAAAGTGCATGTTATATTTTTGATGTGCTACATTTATATCAGTAGGACAGATGGAAAACTCCTTGCATCTCCTGCATGTGCAAATGGTATTTAAAAAAAAAGGGATTTGCCCATAAAAGCACCGCTCCATAGTGCCACAAGTGGTTAAAAAGTGGTACTTCAGTATTTTGATTTCGTGAGAGATTATTCCTTACTTCGTACTTAAATCTTGTGCTTTTAACTTCATTACGTTCATCTCACGGTTACTTTGCAGAGTGAGCTTTATGTGTAAATCAGAATCAGAATCAGCTTTATTGGCCAGGTATGTGTACACATACAAGGAATTTGACTCCGGTTTTTCATTTTTTTTAAAATGATGAGCTTGTAAAATGTGATGCAGTGTTAGAGCTTAAACTAGTCAGCAGAAGAGAAAATACTTGATTGTTACTGTCTTAATTGTGCAACAACATACATTTAAATCTCTCTCCACAGCTCCACCAAGTGTCTCTGAAATCAGCCAACCCAGCATCATATACGCTCAGGTGCTGACCGACCTCAAATGCATCATCCGAGGAGCAAGACAGCGGGAGCTCGAAGTGAAATGGTTTAGATTAAGAGGCGGCGCAGACTCAGTGGTTCAGTCAGAATCTGTTTCTCTGTTGGTCGGTGAGGATCTGAGCGAACAGGCTTGTCTCCAGTCGGATGGCAGGCACCACACATCTGTCCTGACTGTATGTCTGGCTGTCACTGAAGACCAGACCAAGTACCAGTGTGTGGTGTCATGCAGGGGAAAGAGCTTCAGCAGAGAGACTACAGTCCGGGTAAGAGGTGAGTGACTGTGGCTCCAAGAGAATATCGTATTCATGTCATTGTATTATGTTTTCTGAAACTATAAAAAGAGATCGCTTGATGTTGGTCAGTGTCCGACTGTCCAACAATTTGGTCCGAAATAAGATATTTGATGGCTGCTGCTGCTGGTGTTAGAGATATTCATGGTCCCCAGAGGATGATTCCTAATGCTTTTGGTGACCCCTGGCCTCTGCCTATGTGTGTAGTGCCACCACCAGATTCGACTGATTAACACTTTGGTCCATGGTGAGGTATCCTGAAAATTATTGGTCAGATTTTTTTATATTCTGGTACCGTGAAAAGAGGAAGTAGAGCGGGTTGTCCACTAATCAGCGGTTTGATCCCCAGCTCCTCCTGTCCACATGTCGAGCTGTCCTTGGGCAAGACAGTGAATCCCAAATTGCTCCTGATGGTCAGGGAATGGGACTGTGAAAGGGAGGCAAATTGTAAAGCACTTTTGGATAAAAACGGCATATAAATGCAGCCATTTACCATTCAAACCAGCAATAAGTGATTTTTTTTGGCCACTTGGGGGCAGCAGAAACAAGTTGTGAACACAGCATTGACATATCATCACTTTATAAAGTTGATTTGATTAACATTTTAGCAAACAGTCGCCTATTTACACACCCAGCAGACACAGAGCAACATTAGCATTCATCAGGTGTCGTTTCTGTTCACCTGACTAATTTAAGTCCAATATTCACTCTACTTTTAGCTCTGTTTTTGGTCTCCTCCAACTCCTGAGGGAGACATCTGGCTCTTTAGCTGCTATATGCTCCACTATGTTCACCTGCTAGTCTCTTACTGTGTCCATCCACAGTTTGGTGCTGAGCAGGCTGTGTACAGTGAAGCCCACTGTTGTGTACAGTGGGTTCAGCTTTTTCACTGAAGACAGCTGCCTGCTATGGCTGAAAACGATGTAATGAGAGCGATGAGACAAGATATATCAGCAAGACAAGTTCACTTAGCCAAGGTCATGTCAGCATAAGTCTTGTGAGTGTATATGCAAATCAAAGAAGCATTTAGGACACTTAGACACTTAGGTTATCCTTTTACCAGTTGCATTATCTTTACATTACACTAGTTCTATTTGGGAAGACCTCAACCTGAAATCATTCAGTAGTGATATTTTCAGCAGATGGGACATATGAAAGAATATGTTCAGTGTTGTTATTATTATCTCCTGTGAATGACTCTTCCATGATTTAACACGACTGCCCTCTCCTCCAGTGGAGCCGTCTTTCCTCCAGATCTCCAGCATCCCTCAGATCCCCAGGGTGGAGAGGCTGCTGGTTCTCTGCTGTCGGGTGGAGAACTTCTACCCCCAGGACGTGGACCTGGAGTGGTTCAGGAACGACGGGGAGCAGGTCTGCACCGTCACACACTTTGGACCATTCTCCGACCACAACCGCCTTTACAGCGTGTGGAGTAAGATCGAGCTGATCATGGCAAGAGAGGATGAGAGTGCCGTCTACACCTGCCGTGTTTACCACTCCAGCTTCTCTGCTCCGGGCTACAAAGATGTGCTGTACCACATCAACACTCAAGGTAGCAGCACCAAATGTTTTCTGAAAGTGCCTTTAGATAATCCTTAAATCTATAACTGCATAGCATTTTAAATTAAATGATTCATTGTCTTCTAAATGTCATGAGACCTTGAGACAAACATCACTTGTTGGCAGTGTTTCTCCACATCTCCACATCTGGATCCCATTTTTATGACGTTAGAGAAACGTCCGAGGTTCACTACATGTCACTTGGTTTTTGGCAATTTAATTATTTGCAAATTTGTCAGAAAATTTGCAC
>NTHP01000057.1:551127-650383 GCA_003416845.1 Oplegnathus fasciatus
CTGAAACTTGAAACTGAAGTGAGGTCCAAAAACACACCTGCAATTACAGATTATCGCCATAGGTGCCACGAAAGATAACAAAATGAAAATCTTCGAGATTATAACTTTAAAGTACAATATCAACTAAGGTGGATCCTGCATGATTACGTAATCCTGAGACCTTGTCATGTGTCAAATGTAGTTTTATGACAAACTACACACCAACAGCGACACGAATAAACAGCACGAAATTGCAAATAATTCGGAGGCAAATTTTGACACGCATGAGTATCAAGCGTGACGCGATTTTGCAAATAAATTATTAAGGTTCCTAAAAAAAACTCACACCATAGGAAAAAAATGGAATCAACAACAAGCGCTGATGACCTGGTGGTCCTTTTACTTAATAAAAAGAGAGAAAAAACGAAATACGTGGGTACACCCAATATTAACGAATATTAAGAGAGGAGAACTTGGTGAGTTCCACTGCTTGGTTCAGGAGCTTAAACTGAACCACAGCCGCTTCAGAACCTACTTCAGGATGTCTGTCGGACAATTTGAAGCTCTGCTGGCACCAAGCTTGAAGAAGCAGAGGAGTGATATCAGAGAGCCGAGTGACCCGGAGCAGCAGCTAGCCGTATGTCTGAGGTAAGATAATAGTTTTTTTCTAACTATTTAATTTGAGGAAAGACCAATCCCAGTTCAAGCTGTGCGCAGTGGTTCATTCATATTAGATAGAGGGTAGAGGAGGAAGTTGTTCTTGTTCTACTTCTACTTCAAAACTCTCTCACCTTACTCAAAGGCACAACCTGGTGGCGGAAGCCATACAAAACATCCACAGATATTAATTCTGCATAAAATACTATGAATAATTATGAACACTGGATCCTGGAAACATTTTAGATCAGTACATCTTGGAATATAAACATTACCTGCATAGAAATGAATTTCAAATTAACCTGTTCAGTGGTTTAAATTGAATTATACTCAAAAATAAATTGTGGGGTCCCTGGTAACCAAAACAAAACAGTTAACAGAAGGAAATACCCCAAATAATAAACATAAACAATCTTGTAAATATCAATTGACCTCTCACCAAGGCAATACTGTTTTAACAAGACAGCAACTGCTTTAGTATTTAGACTCTACACTTTACCAAGTGGTCAGCGTATTTATGACAGATGGAGGCACCAAAAGGTCGTGGCAGCAAGTAAACATAAAAATATTGTGATTGAAATGGTAAATGTATTTAGCGCCCATGTCGTGAATTTGAGTGTGTGAGACAATATTAACTGTTACGCAATGAAGAAAAGATAATACTTTGTTTCATCATGTCTTTGCAGATTTCTAAGCACTGGTGATAGTTAAACCACAATTGCAACAAGTTTTCGCCTTGCTATCTAAACTGTGGCACAAATAGAGAGGGAAACCTGCAATGCCATCTGGGAAGACATGGAAGAAGCCTACATGCCTTGTCCAAATGAGGATCTGTGGATGAATACTGAGAGGAGATTCGAAGAGCGATGGAACTTTCCACATTGCATAGGTGCACTGGATAGGAAGCACATTGTGATCCAGGCACCTTCTCGGTAGTCTCGCTTGCCCTGGTGGATGCAGACTACCGATTTCTGGCTGTTGACAGTGGAGGTTTTGGCAGCAACAGCGACGGAGGCATCTTTGCCAACTCTCATCTTGGCAAAGCCCTCCAGACAGGTGACCTTGACGCCCCGCCACCATCTCTCCTACCTTCTGCACCAGAGTTGGGACCTGTGTCATATGTGGTTGTGGCAGACGAGGCCTTCACAATGAAGCTCTACCTCCGCCGGCCCTGTCCACCTTCAGTGCCACCTTCAAGAGGACATGCGAGTCTTCAATTACTGCTTCTCCAGAGCCCACCGTATAGTGGAGAACTGTTTTGGCATCCTCACACAACGCTGGAGGACTGTTGAAGACTGCAAGTCTGCCCTGATGTAGCAGACTGTATTGTGAAGGCAACTTGCAGACTCTCCAACTCTCTGCATTCTGCTGAGGGGGATCAGAATCCAGACGATGGGGAGCCAGGTGAAGACGATGGTGGAGAGAGCATCCTAGCTCCAATCAGGAACCTGCGGGGGAACAGGGCATCGGCAGATGCTACTACTTCAACTCACCAGCCGGACAAGTGCCTTGGCAGTATGCCCATGTACACCGTGGTTTTGCTGCCCAAAGTAATTTGCATCTGCCCTGATCAGTTCATTTAATTTTCATCCCAGCTTTACATTAACATAATCCCAATACTACAGTATGAAAGGCCCTGTGTACAGCATTGCTCTTCTCCTGTGTGGTGATTGGTACAGAGTATACTAAATATCAAAACCTCACCAAACATTTCTCTGATAAATACGTAAGCCTTTAAATGTTTTAACTGTTTTTTGTACACATAAATTATAAAAGCCATGTTTCTTGCCTTACCCAGGTTATTGTTACAATCAGATTTTATTTAATAAATTAAACAATAAATGTGAAATACATAACAAATTCGAAATATAGCAGCACAACTACAGTGAAATAAAATGTGGGTATTGCTGAGCTCCGAACTCTGCCTCATGACACAACTCCTGCATCTCGAACCTGACCCAGGACTGCCTCTCTGGGGGCAGATGCCTCATTGCAGGCACCGAGCTTAAAAGGAACAGAGTGACCTCATCTCTCTGCAGTGCTCTCTCTCTCTCTCTCCCTCTGTCTCTCTCTGCTTCCCTGACTTCTTTCTTCCTCAGGTACTCCTCCAGCATGCTGTCACTACTCCTCTTCTTTGCCTTGGATGGCCTGGGAGCTACAGCAGCACACTCTCCCTCACTTTCCGCTTGGTCAGATACCTGCTCTGCTGGCCCTGCATCCTCTTCCTGCTCTTCCTCACCATCTAGATTGCGCTGGGTGCTATTTAAAAGCAACTAATTAGTACTGTGCCTTGTAGCAAAATGGCAATGACACGTGTATAGGAATCTTTTTTTATATATACTGTATATGTATAATAACATTGAGTGACAGAATGACAGGTTAAAATTTCAGATTTTAGAGAGAAATAAGAGCAGTTGATTTTTTTCTGGGAAATGGTAGAAAAATAGCAAATATGATATTAATAGACAGAAAAAAAATCAGCCCTATGTGTAGATATTGTATTTTCTAATTGTCGCCAGATGACAGGATTGGTAAAAAATCAATGCCTGCAGCGTTTCTAGTGTTAAAGCAATTGACAAATGAGAGGAAAGTTAAAATGTTTAGCCTACCTCCTGAGTGAAGTGGGCTTGTCTAAGAAAGACATTGCCTCCTGCCTCCATATACTTCCATCTCTTCTTCTGCCTGCTACCTGCCCGGCCACTCTTCACCTCCCTCTTCTTTCTCACATAAGTAGAAGAATAGTAGCTATGATATAGTTGTTATTTGATGATATAGACGTTATTTTGTGGCACTTTTAAAGATATCTGATTAACTTGATAATCCTGCTTTGCTATCCCCCAATGGGTGCAGGTTAGCCTGGACTCTGCATCTGCTGGGTCCTGTTGTGTAATGTCCAGCAATCTACCGAATCGGGGCTAGGTGCAGATAATGCATCCAATCCATAATCCATAAACATACAGCCAGGGCCTACTCGTCGTTTTGTGACAGCAAACAAACTGACATGACTTTGAACAAGTGACTTTAGTTAACATTGTTAGTTAACTGGGCAGGTTAGCTTTATAAGGGCTAATGTTACATTAGCTTAGTTTGAAGTTTAAACAAAGAGTTTTATGTACACCGTTGAAGCTTGATATACACAAACCATCGTCATACTGTATCTCATTTGCTATTCCTAACCTCAGAAAAATCCACCTGGGTCCGAAAAAATAAAAGCCGCAATGTCGTTCAGCGAAATTCTGTCACTGATGTGAAAGCTTGCATTGATACAAGTTAGAAAAATATTATTAACGTGCAAATTAATCGCATGAAAAAAACGCGTCTGGTGTGCAAAGGCCTTAACCTGACATTGTTGAATTGTTTAGTGTTGTCGGGCCATTTTAATATAGAACCTAATAAATAATGTCCTAAAGATATTCTCAGAATATTGCGCTCATACTTTTCTATTGTTCATTATATGTAACAAGAATGTTGTGTTAAAAAGCCTTTACTCATTTATGCTTCTGCAAAACACTGACCAGTACATGTTAGATGGTTTCTAAGAACACTGCAGGCTTGTTTGAAATCATAAACCTTTGCAAAATGTTGTATGAACAGAGCAAACCAGTCACTTCCCCGTAAGATTTTCAGAGCTGACATGCAATTTTATGGATCAAAACTAAAACCACATTTCCCATAAGCCTCATCCCTCCCCCCTCTCTGAATTATTTTCTTATTCCTCCCACATTAATATGTCAAAATTAATGTGACAGTTTATTTATTATTAACAAAGCATTAACATGCTTTATGATATGTATCGTATGTGTGTTTGAACAGGAACTCCTCCTAATGTGATGTTCATCGACTGTGAGCCGCTGTGTCCTCTGTTGAATGAACAGTGTACACTGTACCTGTGCGCTAAAGACTTCTGTCCTAAGGACGTGTCAGTGACTTGGACTAAAGATGGAGAGGAGGTGCTCTCTGGTGTCTTCAACACTCCCCCGAGCCTGAACATAAACGGCCTCTACTCCATGTTCAGTTTTCTCAAACTCATTCCGAACGAGGACGACCAGGGCTCCAAGTTCAGGTGCCGGGTGGTCCACAGCGCCCAGAGGGAGCCTGAGGAGAGGCTCTTCACACTGCCAAACCTGCACCTAACAGACGGCAGCTGACATCCTTACTGTGAAATCTGTTGTGTTTTAATCTAAAGTGGTCTGATTTGTAAAAGCTGCAGAGTTGCTGGTAAGCAAACTTCACATTTTTGCATGTTCAGCTGATCTGCTGTGCACTGACTGAAAGACTCAATGGCAACACTGGAAATTGTACCAATTACACACCCTCTCTTTTCCATAGAGTTAGTGACACACTTTATTTCTGATGTTACATTTAATTGATCATAAATGGAACAGGCCTCCAGCTATTTCTTTCTAATAAAGTTTGCATCATAGTTTTATTTGGATGACATTTGACTGCTTTTGTCGAATATTCAGTTATCAAGGGGACACAAATCAGTGAACAGATAATGAAGTAATAGTGACTTAATGACGAATTAAGAATGACTGTGAAGAACTTTGTGTGACTTTACTTGAAGGGACACAAGCTTCATATTTCTATGAGAACAGGTTCTGTTCTGCTGTCAGAGAGGTTGAGCAAATGCACGGGTCTGAAATCAACTTTTATGGAACTGGAGTCCAGCTAATTTGGTCGCATATCAGTTACTGTATGAAGTAACTGTGAATTAAAGTCCTTAATTGGTGATCTATTAAGTGTGAACTAATCACACAAGGTCAATGACTTGATCATTTGTTAATGGTGAGCAACAGGAATCAGCATGTCCAGCATTATTTAAGTACTTGATTTGTACCCTTATTATAAAGTGTTATGTTTCAAACTTTTCACAATGAATCACAGCCTGTGATGAAGTCAGTTGATGATAGGAAAGAGTCTGTATGTAATACATTTGTTAAAAAATATGTTATTATAATTTATATAATGATAAACATATTATCATTATATAGACACGTTTGGGTGATGCAAGACTTTATATAGTCTATAGAGGCAATGATGATGACACATCACTGATCACACAGAAGTCCAATAATTAATATCACCCATTTACTGTAAATCATCTCTCCCTCACGCTCTCACGCACACACGTGCACGTGCGTCAGTAAAAGTTGCACTTGGACTTGACACGAGTTGACCTGATGCACAACCTGTCTGCTGGAAGCTGAACTCTTGGATAACTGATCGCCTGGAAAACTTTTGTTGGAAAACTGAACGAGAGGAAAACTGAGAAGAAAACGTTCTTGTAAAAGTGGAGACGCACTGTTGTTAGTTGCGCTTGATTTAATCAGTTAATTCAATACCAGTAGGTCATTACCTTACCTCACTCAGGTTGGTGATGGCATGGTTCACAGGTGGACCAAAACATGTGTATCACATATGTCCTTTACGGGCTACATACCATTCTTCAGGACATTGTCTGTTTTTTTTTATACACAGTAAATTGGTACGTTGTTATTTTGTATCATGTGATCTCCTAATTAGGAGGAGTCATGTTTTGTCTGTATATATGCCTGCTTTGTGTTCACACAGCTTTTCACCTGACAAATACCTCGTAGATCAAATGTTGCATGAATAAAAAATGGTGTGAACAGTAATTCTTATTCTAACATGAATGCAGCATCACATGACTCGCATGTGTTCAAAATAACAGTAGCAGAACTGCACAATATTTGATGTTACTTTTAAAGATGGCAGCAGCTCGTGATGCACCTGGTGCAGTACAGTATTCACAGTTACTGTAGTTATGTGGGAATATACAGGGTCAAAAAATGATGACTGAGGCCTTTGAGCCTAATATCTGCCTAAAAGTGCAGAGTGTGACTTTTTAAAATGTGTTCCCCCTGAGGCGGCTTCTTTTGGCCTTTGAACAACGACACAATGCTGAAAGGCCTGAAGAGAGAAGGATCATCAACAATCCTCCACTCCCCCCTGATGACGATGCTAGACCTCCCTCACCTCCACTTCAGCAGCTCCCACCACCAAACTTTGGGATGGACTGGAGACAACAGGGTCATGCTGCTCATATTCCTGTTTATTATCCTGTTCCCCATGCTTACTCTTATGCTGTTCCTTTCGCTTTTCCCTATGCTTCTCCTTCTGCTTTTCTTAATGCTCCTTATGCTCCTCCTTATGCTCCTGCATATGCTTTCCCTTATGTTCCTCCTTGTGCTGTTTCTCATGCTCCTCCTTATGCTCGTCCTTATGCTGATCATTTCGCTCCTCCTCATGCTTTTCCTCTTGCTCCTCCTCATGCTGATCCTTATGCTCCTCCTTATGCTGATCGTCATGCTGATTCCGATGATGATTCTGATTCTGAGGATGATTCTTATATTGATCCCATTGATGATCCATACGCTTTCCTTTATGCTCCTCCTTATGATCCTGGAGCTGAGTGCACCAGCTGGGCAGTAAAAGTTAGGTCTTAACTCATACACCAGTCTTGGCCACGTCCGACTCAGTGATTAGAATTTACACTGAATACTCTAAGCCTGACTGACCATGGTCGTAGCTGCGCCTGGTCTAATCATGCGCGTCCACGAAACGACAGAAGGATTTTGCTGAGCTGCAGTGCATCCTTGTGGAAAAGGAAATTCTTCGTGTGGAGATCGAGACTGCCAAACTCAAGGTAGGACACAAGAAGTTTGAGCTTGAAAAAGAAAAACTTAAACTTGAAATCCAGCTTCTGGAGAGACAGTATCACAGAACAAGACAATGCGTCATTCACCATTCTCTAGTGAAAACAATCGATTATTTATTTTCTATTTGCTTTAAGCCATTTAATAAAATACAAGGAATTCATTTATTTAGCAGACAAATACAAATTTTGTAAATAAATAATAATAATAATAATAAATGTTTGTTAATACAAATATTTTACTGACAGTGCAGTCATTCTTTTAAATGTTCTTGTGCAGATGACTGGTGTCATTAGCCACCGCTTCTGTGGGTATCCACTATCACCGAGGACAAGACCATTCATTGTCCCTGCCTCAAATTCCCGGTGAAGGGCACTCTCTCTGAGAATGCAAGCATCATGGGTCGATCCAGGCCATCTTGCAACGAGGTCGACAATGGTCATGTCCGAGTTGCAGACAATTTGTACATTAACTGAATGGAAATCTTTTTGATTAACATACAAATATTCATAATCAGAGAGGGCTTGGATATGAACGTGAGTGCCATCAATGCACCCGACAATACCAGGTAGTCCTGATAAATTTTATTATTATATTATTATATTAAATAGAAGCCCTGCTTGGTCATTGCTGCTTCTTCTTGGGTGTGTAGGTGAATATAATGCCCAAGGCAGCGTTGGAGAGCCAAGGATACTCTTCTAATAACCCGGCATGCTGTTGTCCGATGTACATGAATCATATCTCCCACAGTATTTTGAAAGGCCCCGTTTACATAAAATCTGAGCGCAGTCAGCACCTGCAGGGCGGGGGACAGCGCCGCTTTTCCTGTTCTATACATGCTGCAGTTGGGGGGAGAGCGCTTCGATTAGCTGAAACAGGGCTTGCCTGTCAAAGTGAAACCTCTCAATCAGCTCACTGTTTGAATAGATGTCCAGTGGGTTTGTTTACTTTGTTAGGACAATATAGTTCTGTTATTATTACCATGGATACTAGTCTGACTTTCTAACTTACACCTGCTCCATACTGGGCGTAAGTCTAAATGGTGCACTAGTCATAACCTTAAGTTGGTCGTAACTTTCAGTTCTAAATCGTACGCCCAGCTGGTGCACACAGCTGCTGATGCTGATCTTTATGCTATTGCTGGTGTGGCTGAAGAGGAGAGGATTGAGATCCCTCAACTTCCTCCTGAGACCATCGGGCCACTCCCCTTAGGATGCTTCAGCAGTGACAGCTCTGAAGAAGAAGACCCTCAATCATCCTCAACTTCTGGCCTCGGCTCCTCCACAAAGGGGAGGAGGGAAGAGAGCGACAAGGAGCAGACTGCTGCTAAGAGGCCGAGGTGGCTGGATGAGAGCAACTCGGACTCCGCAATGCTCTACATGGCTGAAATTCTCTTGAAAACATCACAGCCATGTTCACATCCTCACTACCACACCACAGGTATCGCACCAAAGCATCTGGCTGGATGGCTGCAGTGACCCTTTTTGCCACTGACGACTGGCCTCTGCGTCTGGCAGGACTGAAGACACCCCAGGTAGCGTCTTGCACTGGGGCCTGTGGGACCATCTCCACATTTTGGCACGCTGGCTGGATCGACCTTTCTTTCATCCTGAGGGCTGGTCTTTGCGTCTGGCAGGGCTGTCGACATCCCTTGCTCGTTTCAAAGGTTATGTAACCACTGTTCCTACGGTGGCAAGTTTACATTTTGCTGCCTTTTCATCTAGTTAGCTAGCTGTAGACTGGATTAAAAATAACTGAATTTACTGTGCCGCTCAAAGGCTACTGACAGCTACTGGCAGCTTTTAAGGTGGAATGTTTTCTTGCATGTTACTCAGTGCATGAGTTGATGTTGTGATTCAATCAACACACCTTAAATGACAACTTTGACCAACTTTGTTAAATGTCTGAGTGAAACAAGCATGCATACGTGCGCGTCATAGGTGCGCTCCGGTACTTACACAAATAGCACTACACCTCTAAATACAGGAAACATCAGCCCCGGAGGATACGGCTGCCATGAAGGGACAAACCAGCCTGAAGACGGACCAGTGTGTGTGTGTGTACTATGTGTGTGTATGAGAGAGAGAGATGTCAGTATGGCAGTATTTTAATATTTTAATATAGGAGTTTAAATATTTACCTTATGAAATAAAATAGCCTATTTTCCTAAATAATCATGCTTGAATATTGTAGATCTTGTTTCATTATTTTTCACACGCAGTTACACACTGCTGGTTAAAACAAGAACGTGGCTGGTAAAAAATTTGAGTGGCTGGTAGTTTTTGGAATCCACCAGTCAGCCGCAGTTCCAGACCCACCGTTTTAGATGTACGCATGCGCCAGTTTAAACGATAGATGAAAAATTATATTTTAACGTTATGTCTACTATCTGTCGGTGACTATGTAATACCTAACAAGGCGCCGGCTAATTTGACTTTTAATGTTAACATTTTGATAACCCTACGCAGTGGTTAACGTAATGTTGTTATCTAACTATAAATGAAGGAGTCTCTGTCTGTCTGTCCTTATGTAATTTAAGCGCTGTAACGTTCATTTGAAATCGTTGAGCAATAGAGTGCTGCACGTATTTTTGTAGGCCAACCCAGAAGTTAGCATCGCCCTGGTTCCCATTTTGGATTATTGCAGAAAATAAGCTCTGTGGCAAACTTAAGTCCATGGTCGCATGACTTCAACGTCATCGCGAGTTCGAGGCTGTACAGGCGGACTAGTGACCGTGTTCAGCGTTATGATGTTTAATTTCCCAGACGACCTCTGTAGTCTTACTTAGCCACTTGTTAGCGACCGCCTTTTTAAAAACACGTAAAAGCTTCAAAATTTATGAGTGGGGTAACATGAAAATGACAAAACGTGAAAATATCTTAAGCTTGTGTTCACCACAGACCTTTTTCAGGCATCTAACCAAAAACCAATTCAAAACACCCATTGACTTCGAGACGAGGGAACCAGAAGTGCAAAAATAATTACTCAAATTACTTACTATAGTTAACATTATTACTTATTACTTATTTCTGTTCTATTTCTTATTCTATTTTACACTTATTTTTTATTGCACAATTGAAGGAGCTAACGGTTATACCCTGTATGATTATATGATGTGACAAATAAACTTGAACTTGAACATATTTTACACCATAAATTTTTTGAATTGCTCTATCGTTTTTGTTTAAATGCAAATGAATCTGCATTTAAGTAAAATTCACATTGAATAGTTTTTAATAGTTCAATTAATTAACTGATTTGAACTAATCACTGAAACACTACATTTTGGCACACTCCAGCCTCCATAAAGTCAGGATGACAGTTTATTAAATCATGACAAAAGCTCAGTTATAAATCTGCCTTTATTCTTTTACAGCATTTGCACAGTTGCAAGTCAGTTTCAGGTTCAATGTACAGACAGCCTCACAAAAGGCCAAACTGCCATGCTAAATTCTAACATTTACAGGCAACAGAAAATGTAAAACTAAATATCATTTGGTAATTATCAGACCACAGACATCTCATATTAGCAGTGCTCAAAAGCTTACTTCTGGACAATGCATTTATTTTTTGTTTAAAGTGTATGTTTTGTAAATTGTGGTTTAATGTATTGTTCTTAATGATATAATTACAGCATCTGTGACTGGTTTTATTTCTGTGTAAGTTTAAAATCTTTTTATCACTGATGTTTGTACAAGCTGAATACGAGGAAACAGCCACTGCATTCTCTGTTTTCATGAGAATGAGTTATTGTTTGTTTTGCACATTGAATCTGAACAGTTTAACAGAAACTGCAGAAGCACTACTGAGAACTCACAACCTGCGTATCACACTAACTACAGTAAATCACTTTGGCTTACAAGGCATTTGGTCAGTGTTTGTATCATACAAATCTGGTTTGATTCATATTCTTAAACATGTTTAACCATTCACTTAACACTGACATTTATTGCATTAAAAAAGATGACATTCTTTATAAGTAAAATCATAATAAATATTTAAGCTATTCGATACTGTTTGGAGTCATACAGTGACGCACAGAAAATATTACAATCATCACCCTTATCAGCTTTAAACCAATATTTTGATTGTATCTGTGTGTTCAGTGCAGTTCTGTCACTGTAAGGATTTATTTTACAACCTGAAACGATCACAACTCAAAGACACTTTTACATTTAATATCTTGGTCCCTAAATATTTGGCAGAAACTTAAGGTGACTTTTAGTCATATTGCAGGAATGTGTCATGTTTATCAGCATGTCTTCAGCATATATGGGTACCGCATATCTCCATATTACTCTCAATATATTCAAATATATTCAACATTTGACATATAAGGCGTTAGAAGGCATAACAGCAAACTATATGAGCTTACTAGTGTATGCAGTTCACAAACCAACCTCATTATTAGTACTGTAACACTGGAATTTCTGAATTTTAAGTCATGTAAAAAATAAAGTATTTGATTAAATCTGACTCACATTTGTTGTTGTTACAGCAGAAATGAATTTCGATTGTTCAAGAGCACATACTATCAAAATGTTGTAATTTAAAATTCACTTAAATTTACAACAAATGGACTGGACTGAAATGGTGTGTTTTTGTGCTTCAATAGAAAATATGTGACTGTGCTTGGATGTCCAATAATGAGCAGCTGCTACTGACTGGTATGAAATCACTACAGTAAATACCCGTACCTGAAGCAGCTGTTGTGGCACCTCTGAACCCAATATTTGACTTAATTAAAAACTTAACTCCAGCTAAAAGTATAAAATGCGAGTCCATTTTGAAAGAAAGATGTAGGCAATATGGTCGGAGTTTGTGTAAAAAAACAGAAGAGGTTTGTGGAGGACAAAGTGGAGTCAGAGATGGAGTCGCTGATCAGCTGAAGTCTCGGTTGGTGAGGATCATGGGGGCCACCAGGGTCCAGATGTACAGAGCCAAACACACCCAGCTGGAGGTGATCTTCACCCACACTGCTGGCCACTTGCTGGTTATGGTGTAGTCTGCATCAGGGCTGTCAGGAACAGATCACAACGAAAGGTCTTTCAGTCACCAACATTTATCTACTCATAATGTTCAAAGGTGAAAAAAACATCTTTTAATGTGTGCATGTATACATGGAACTTTACACAGGCATTGCACATACTGCACATACTTTCTGGGTGTTTACGTGTATAGGTACATATGTATATAAGTATATGTATATGAGTAACCGTATATATTGCGTTATTTTATTTTTATTTTATTCCATTTTAAATATTTGTACATATGTTTTATGTGTGTTTAGCATGAAGGGGCTGAAACTTTCATTTCACTGTGCAACCCTGTGTTGTAAAATGACAATAAATGAACCTTGATACCTTTAATTAAGAAAATATGGTGGCAGAAAAGAAGTTGAAACTCACTGAAGGTCTTTAAATTCAAGTAGGATTATTAAGATCTGGGGATGCAGTGACATTGCAACACCAGTCCAACAGGGCGTTCAGACAGTCAGACAGGGTCTAAACAGTCCCCCTTTTTAGCCACATGAACTAAATGCACCTTAAATGTTGGTCACACTGACATGTGTCGCCGCACAGAAAAACTAGCACACAAAACCACAGCAAACAGGTCACAGCTGAGTCATGAAGTTGGTCTGTAAATTGTAACGGATGTTGCAATTTTATAATAACTTTTAATATTTGCCCTTGTTTTCTCTTGACTGTGTACCATCCAGACATACCCTTAAAGGGAAATTCTGCCATTTTTCAACCATAAAAAAAGATTTTTTAACCTGTTTCTCAATTTCCTTATCCAGCTGGAAATGACAGATCTTGCTCTTTTTGTAAAGCACAAGAAAAAATATATTTTGTATGAAAATATTAAATAATAGAAAGTATCAACATAACTGATAATACAATTTTAAAATTACATTGTCTAAATTAAGCAAAGACATACGTCATATCCAGCAAGCATCTATCCAGATGGTTAGAAGAGTCTTTGAGGATTCTGGAAATACCTTCAGAACAATGGTAAATGTCGTTCAATAAGTCTTTCAAATATCGCTAGGTATTTATTTCTCAGAGAAGCAGATGCTCACCTCTGTGACTCGAATGTAATGGTAATACATGAGAAGCACAAACTATAGGACTAATGGGTCCTGCTAACTTTGCACTCGCCACCTCTGTTGTGTTGATTCGGGAACCAAAACAAGCAAAACAACGTATGTTGGGGAAAACAACGGGAGCGTTATACAGCTTTCCAAATAAACTTCAATTTTACAAAAATCATTTCAAACACTGATTACCCTGAAAGTAGATCCCTATACAGTTAGCCACAACAGCCAATGTAGAGAGCTACATTCTGTGTTTACCTTTGGTTGGACTTGATATGGGTCTGAAATGGTTTGATATGATTATATGATTCATATCTTGCTCTGTAGCTGCACTGTAATTTTCATTCACCAGAGTCATGTGGTTTGTTCTATTTTAGCTTATTTTCATCTTCTATTTGATTTTACTATTTTAAAAACATACTTACATGTCTTTTTAAACCGTCTTTTTTAATATATCTTGTCTTAATGCCAATATATGTCTTATTTAAAGCTTTTAGAAAGAACTTTGTTTGGAGGGGGAAGCACTGACCTGTACCAGTTGGTGAGGGTCATCATAATATAGAGCGAGGCCAGGAAGAGCATGAAGTGGAAGAAGGAGTAGCTGTACTGGACCATGTCCCGCTCATTGTCCTCCACCCGCCTGTGTCCTGTCGACTCCTCTGAGAGGTCGGGGCTACTGCCGCCCTCAGCCAGGATGTCCGAGTCTTTGGAGGCCATGGTCAGCTTGTTCACCTGGCTGGTGCTGGACGATCGAATGCTGAGGGCAAAATACAAATAAATGGATACTGTATGTATATTTAGAAATACGACAGATTACTGTGGGTTTTTTTTTTACAATGGCCCTGAAATGCCAACCACGACAACATATGAGAAAAAAACCTGACAAAACAGAAAAGGTAGCAACATTTCTCATACTGACAGGTAGTTAGTCACCTAACATGTGGCTGACAAAACAGTGGAGCTGTTGATCACATCACATGATCTTGAGGATCTTGAGTTTGTCCAGTTTACTTGGAACAGTAGATCAATATGTTTCTGAGCACTTTCAGGGCTTCTCGTCCACATTGTTGGCTTAAAAGTTGGGTTTCAAAGTTCATTCTTGACCTTGGAAACAGCAGCTGGCAGATGAAGATCGTGTGATGTGGTCGAAAGCTCCAGAAAAGAAACTAAATGGCCCTTGAGGTGAGACTTAACTTTGAAACTCAGTTTACTTCTTTAGCTTTGAATTAGATTAGAAATGCACTAATTTGTCCATGTTAGTAAATGATGAATAAGTGTTTATTATATCATTGTATTTGTTTATAATAGTGAGGAAGGCTTGCATGTGATGTAATCCAGCCTCCAGTGACAGTGCTGAGCTGAGCTGTGACGTGCAGGTCCTGTGACAAAAACATTTTCCCCATAGACTCCCATGCTAATTAAATTATCTCAGTTGAACGACTGGGTTCAAGACATCAAGACGTTGCTTTCTTTGCTCTTGTGTCTGAGCGCAAAGAAAGTGTGTTTGTGTCTGAGTCACACTGACTGAGCAACAACGAGGCTGTCAGCCGTGGGAAGGCCAATCAATAATCACTTCAAGATTCTCTGATTCCGCCTGTCGGTGCCTGCCCATTACACGGCAACTTAACCAGAACACAACACTCCCTGACATTTATTCTCATGGGAAAGTTTCTAGACCTCGTAGCTGACAGGCAGTTTGTGAATAAGACTGACCACGGGATGGTTTGCAAGTAGTAGTCATATTTTTTCATATCTTACCCAGGGGCAGTAATCCTACCTTGAGTAGAGGATGCACAGGACAAATATAGCAAGCCCCACAATGCTTTGGGCGTCCCACCACTGCAGGTACGGGGACGTCGGGACAGGTTCCTCTGTGCCGATGATCACCACAGCTGTCTGGTTCTCTATCTCCAGAGGGACCGGTGTGGGGACTGCGATCTGCTGGAAGATACTCAGTAGGCTGGGGTTACATGCTCGGTCTGAGGGCAGGAGAAAACACAAGCACAATGTTTTAATGTTCAGCTCAGTGTGTGAGTAGAGATGGTGACAGAGATCGACTCTGACAGAAAATATGACACCTAATTTGCAGACTTTTTCCAGACTTTCACATGCTTCAATACATGTTCTTGGGAAAAAATGTGTGAATGCACAGGACATGAGGTCCATGAAGGTATCTTGAAAATTATACTTAAACCATTCGAAATCAATAGTAATGCTTTGTGTGTGGATACTTTTGCACATTCTATGGAGGAATCAATTAACTACAGCATGTTGCGCTGCCACACCATGCATTTTGAACTGAACAACCAAAAGCATAACTAACAGAAGCAATAACTCAAAGTCATATGACGTGAAAAGGATGCTATTTGCAACAATGCATAAAAAATTCCAAAGACCCAAATATTGTTTCTTGTTTGTGGCTTATGGATGGCTGTTATTTCTACAATTCATAACTGCATCATTGTGATCACAGCAATATGTTAAGCAACCAGCAGACATTCTCACCAGGCTCATTGGTCATGGCAGACCAGGTCAGAAACATGGTGTACAGGGTGATGAAGGAGGACTGTAGAAGACCTGAACGTGGCTGAGACTCCTGGGGACACACACAGATATAAAGTAGTCAGATATGTATAAATTCATAACATTAAATACTCCATGATAACTGAGCATACTCCATTCACTGATGAAGACCACTGGCCGCTGCAGTCTCATTGCGTTGCAGCAAAAGTTGAGCCTCGTTCAACTTGCCCGACTGCCCCCATTCAGAGAGGGCTGCGTTCTTTCATGCGGGGCTCAAGCCGGTCTGAACGTTAGGGTACGGTCACATTACATTCTATGGATTTCCCCTGCACAAGGCCTCGAAAAGAGTGTGACGTCAAGTTTCTGATATGCGTAATAAATAAATATTGATCTGAGCGATCACAAACTGTAAACTGTATGAGAGCGACGCAACAGTTTGTGGGAGAAACAAACTAGAATAACAAGTCCTCCTTTTCCAATTACAGAGCATCAGGGTTTCCATGACGGCCTGTTATGGGTACACGGGGCCGTAGTAAGAGCGATACTATACATAAAGAGGGTTTTTTTGCATTGTTGCAATGGCTGCTCATCCCCGACTGAATGTTTGACACTGAAGTATGACTTTCTGTCCTGTACCTGTACTTTTGGCAGCACAGAGACAACAGAGGCCACGATGCAGAACAACATGTTGAAGCTGATGAAGAACTTGTTGATGAAGCATCCATCAGGCTTGGTGTAGAAGAGGAAGAACAGCACGACAGCAGTAAAAGACAGGATGTAGTTGAGGATTGTGATCGCCAGCAAAGCTAAAAGCAGAAGGAGGAAAAGGTAAATATCTGATACAAAAACAGCCTAAAACATTCACCAAAGAAGTGCAAAAGAAATCAATATATTTCAAATTTAAAGTGTTCAGTCTCTACATCCACAGATTTTAAACGTTTTTTCCAGCTTTTTCTCCATTGTGTATTACATTGTGAAAGTGTAGTGTCCACCAGATCAACCAATTTTAGTCTGCATGTTTCATTTGGGGATTTCAGAGTGTGAACACAGAGCATATTCACAACCCAGTTAGAAGTTGTATGCAGCATGTTGAGTGTGCCACAGCTTGAGTCACTGACCTGCATACCAGCCCCTGGAGTTGCCAGTCTCCATCTTGTCCACCCAGGACTCGTTCCAGGAGTGGGCGAAGTCCACCAGCAGCACCAGCTGGATCAGAATGAAAAAGAAAGCTCCACCGGAGCCCACGACAAACCATGCTGCGACAACACACACAGGTCATTCAGTTACTTTTACCTATCTATCATATATTAGCGCATTGGATGCCACGATCTGAGTTACCAAACGTTTAAAATATAGAGTTCTTACTGTAGGTAAAAGGCTCATCTGGAATGTAAAAGGCACCGACTGTAACTGCCACCAAGGCAGCAAACTTGAAGAACCAAAATCTGAAAACAAATTGTGAAAAGCTGATTATACAGTAGAATGCACATGAACATACAAGTAATACCTTTAAGAGTTGTATCAAGGGTATATCTATTCGGTGACACTCAAAGTCAAACCAAGTACAACACTAAGTGGGTCATTTGATTGTCAAACGGCATAAACAGAATCATACACTGCAAGGTTTAATTTGTGACAAACAATTCGAGTTGCTCAGTGATCAGCAGAGGAGGGATGTGGTTACTGTGTAACAGGAACTCCCATTGAAGGCGAGGCTGTAAAATCTACCTTTATTTTCTTGTCTTAGCATAGCTGTAGACTCAAGTGTGTAGAAAAAGGTGACCTTTAAAGAACCTTTAGCGAACGTTAGCGGTTCAGTTTGGGTTCAGGTAACGTGACAACGTTTGCTGTTACACTTTTTTAAACGTTGTGAAGTAAATGATTAATCAAATAAACAAAAATATAATCAATAGATTAGTGACGTGCTGTAGAACGACAGTGAAACTAAAATGCAGGCCAGAAAGACTTCAAAGGTGAGTGCAGGACAAAGGCCATGTGCTTAACGACATGTTGTATAACTTATATAACAGCTCTGACCTAGTGTTGGAGAAGACAGAGAAAGCAGGCCAAAGCTTCACAGACATATGAAGGTTGGAAAGTCACGTTAAACAGTGTGGTCTACCCGACCCTCCACTGCAGTGTGTTGGTAAGTGTGTGTGATGTTGGTGTTACTCCGGTGCTTACCCATTGTGGATGGCAGCACGGGAGTCTCTGCTGTTCTTGATGTTAATCATAAGAATGGAAAACCCCAGGAACCACATACTCATGCCAAAGCAGATGCGATACACTGCCTTGTAGCCGACAAACATTTCACAATTGACATCAGCCTGCATGTCGGGGATAGAAGAGCCAGCCCCGTCTTCACAGAAGCCTGGGATCTACAACAAATCACAGAAAGTCACATTTTAACTTTACAAAGCATCAGTAAATGGGTATCTAAAGTAATTAATGTTAGCCCCAGCTTTACCATCTGCATCAGTAATTATAATCTGGTGATACAATATCCATTATTCTGAAATGGGCCATTCTGCATGATGAGTACTTTTACTTTTGGTACTTTAAAGCAGCTCAATGGAACTTTTCATTTTCTGTTGATTTTGGCGGTTCCTGTGGACAAAGGCGGTAGTGTTTCACCTAACGTTAGGTTACAGGTTCCCTCCACTTCACTCTCCACTGCAAGGAGACTACTTCCACGGGAGGCAGCTCCGGAGATGGACCTTCAGTTAGTGGCTGAAGCAACTGGAATTCAGCCAGAGCAAACCCCAGCACCGTTTTGTCTGATGTCATGGAAAAATCCGACCCGGTGGCGGGCATTAAGAATAACTATTAGAAACTAATAGAAATAGCCAATCTTCTTGCTGTTGGTCTCGTTTGCTTCTGTTGGTCAGGCATCAGTATTAAACTGAGACTGTTTCATAACCAGTTAAAAATTCCATAGAGTAAGTTTAAGTAAAGGTTGATGCTAATACTGCGTTGAATGAAATTGTGTCATTTACATAATACATTTCAAAACCTAGATGTGTTCATTTTAGAAAGCACTGAATTATGATCAGAAAGCAACACACGAACATTGTGAGAGCCAAGGCCATTTTACTGTGCAGTGCCTGGGAAGCTTGTTGATTATCACTTGGGAGAGACAGTGAAAGTCTTTTTCCCAGGAGCTGTATCTATGTAATGGCACATGATCTGTAACTAAATCTTGCCAATCAGAAAGTTTCCTTGTGTAATAGCGACCGAGACGCTCAGTGACTCCGGAATCAAAACATGATTCCGGACCAATGAGGAATATCCCAACCCATCAGGAGGAGCGTAACATGAAAGGTTTAAAAATTGATGTAGGGAGAAATGTCGCTGTCTTGCATTTTGAATCCAGACCCTTCGTATTCCAGATTTGCATTGTACTTTCTGCAATCCAAAGAATAAACTACTTTGTACTAAATAAGTAGAGGGTTTTGCCCTTTAGTATCTTGGTATTTGGTTCCCATAAACCTATTAGTGGTTTGTCGTGGTAGCTGAAAATCAGTTTGTCTAGTGCAGGTGAGAATAGGCAATTAAATACCAAAGACACAATATCCAGGCGGCCCGACCGCTCTTTTATTTTCACACAAGCGTATGCACACGGGCCCTCCACCACAAGAGGAAGAAGAGCCCTGAACAGTTACAAACAGCCTCATTTATATTTGCAGATATGTCATTTGTCACGTACACAGTTTTTACTATTACTCCATTTATGGTGCCATGTTAGACAATTTCCCTTTGTTCTGCACTTTGTCTGAACTTGAACTTTACCTGAACTTTATCTGACACCTGTCTTTCAGCTAAGTCAAAAAATACATCTTCTGCATCTTACAAGTTCATGCACAGCGCTTCACACTTTGCCTTCAATTCCTCGTTCTTTCCACTGTATGTCAGCAAAAGGTCACTTCAAAACATATATTTTGTTATTGTATAAGCATAATCAAGTCAAAAGAACACTTTTAATATCATAATTTCCCTCACAGGTTATTTATTTAAAGTTATAGGAGACTGAAGAGACAGAAGAGAACCACAACAACTGTTGTACTTTTACTTAAGTAAAATTTTGAATGCAGGACTTTTACTTTGAACAGTGTTCCTACACTGTTGTGCTGCTACTTTTACTTAAGTAGAAGATCTGAGTATTTCTTCAACCACTAACCAAAACTAACAACCAAGCACCATCAGTCAGTGTATGCTTGTGTCCTTTGGGTGACTTCATCCAGAACAGAGGTAGTCCAATCGGCATTTCACCTAGCGATATAATGAAGTATGTGTGCCAAATCTAACTCTGACAGAAACGAGAATTTGCAATTGGGGACACAGGTGCAGATGCTGGTACAGAAAAAAGATGCCATGCTGGTTGTGTGGTCACACTTTGGCTTCAGTCAACATGATACAGACCAGAAGCTAAATGAAAATACGATCAGAAAATAGCTGCAGCTTTGAAAGGGAACATGAGCAATTTGTCCCATCACCTGAAACACAACCATACATCATGACAAGTGCATGGCAAAAAATACGACGCACACTATACAAGGCTTTAGATGCAGCAATTTTCTAATGTCACCACATACACTAAATCACCCTGCAGATGGAATGAGACAACAGCAGAAAATCAGCAATTGTTTAACTGTTTAAGTAATTATTAAGCAAAAATTCACAAATTCCAGCTTCTCAAATTAAAACATTTTTGAAGGGTTATTTTACTTAGATAGTAGAAAAATAATACATTCTTAATAGATAATAGATTGATTCTTCTTCGACAGTACAATAAATATCTCTGGGTTTTGGACGGTTGCTCAGACAAAGCACGACATCTGAAGAAATTGGGCTCTGAGAAATTGTTTCATTATTTTCACTGATTGACAAAAGATTAATTGTTTAATTAAGAAAAAATGGGTAGAATAACTGACAATGAAAATAATAATTGGGAGAGAGGCGAGGTTCAGCCTGGACACGACGCCAGTCAATCACAGGGCTTACACATACAGACAGACAACCATTACCGCTCACATTCACACCTACAAGCCATTTAGGGTCGTCAATTAACCTAACTTGCAACGTCATCTGGTACTGGCTTCCACGACCCTCTAAAGGATAAGTGGTTATACCTAATGGACGGATAGATTAATCATTAGCTAGAGTCCTACTTTTCTATTTCAGCAAACAAATATGTTCTTAACTACTAAATATGTTAAATAAATGATACTCAGATTCATAATCCCTGATTTTCTATTTATTATTCAGTAAAAATAGCTCCATGCAAGGACGGAGGATCCTGTCCATGGGTCTATTTAAAAAGATACTGTAAAGAGAAATTTGACGACTATGTGTGATGGATTTCAGGTCATATTTCCAAGGGCTAATCTTGAGCATGCAATATTGCATTGGATTAACAACAGCATTATATTGTTTCTCTTTACAGATTGGGCTTAGACCCAATTTTCCTTTTTAAGAGCTGAATCACTGATGGGATTAAACCATCCTTATTTGCAGTTAGAGATCATATATGAGATTTTAAATTCAACAACATAATAGATTACACTCTTGGCTAACGTCATCTCGAACATTTTATGGTTTAACTCAGGAATTAGATGGCAAGCAAAGGACCCTTATTCCACGTTCACAGTTATCCACTCTACTGGAGCCTGCCGATGACCCCTGTTTAGATACATATCAGCTGATATTACTTTAACATCTCTGTAATATCAAATATGAAATCCATCACACATATGATTTCTTTCCATTCTGTATGTATATCTCATGGTCCACTCACCCTTTTCAGCTGCTGATCTACGCCCGGCGACAGCATGATGCAGGCGACGATGGTCCCCAGCAGCAAGATGAAGGCGTAGATGATCCTGGTCACAGTGGAGTTCCTGCTGCCCGGACAGCAGCTGCACATCAGACAGCTTGCACCGCTGCACAGGCACGGCACCTGGAGACAAACCAAATCACACATTTTAGCATCTACCTTATAAAAGGAGAAACATCTAAAAACGGATGACAAATTTAAGGAAATACCTAAAAAAAAAGAGTGTAGAAACATAACAAATGCAGATGCTTCCATACAGATGTACTGTAGGAGACAATTAAGTAACTGACATCATATGTTGGGCCCTTCACTATCACCAGATCTCAACCCAACTGAAGACCTATAGGAGATTCTGGAGCCACATGTTACTGTAGACAGTGGCCACCAAATAAGGGGATTTCTTTCGGAAAAATGCTTTTCATCCCTCCAGTAGAGTTTCAGTGACTAATCTATGGCAAGGAGCACTGAAGCTGTTCTGGGGGCTTGTAGTGGGACAACACCTTACTTATAAACAGTTATTTCCTTTTTATTTGACATCCATCTGCACAAATTTACTCTTTAACTGACAACTCAACTGCTATTAGTGGTTACACATCAAGTAACATTTCACCTTTTTTCATGTCTTACTCTTCAATCAACACATCAACTGCTTTCATCTCTTACTTTCCAAATGACAGTTCAACTGCCTTTACCACTTATTGGTAAACCAACATTTCAACTCCTTTCAATGCTTACACTTAAACTTAACTTCAAATCCTTTCACTTATCAGGTTTTCACCTTTGAACAACAACAAAAAACTTCTTTAGCTCTTCTAACTCCCACATCTCCACTGTACAGAATTTATGCCAACTGCATTCAGTACTCCCACTTCAGCCGACACTTCAACTGACATCATCTCTCAGTTTCTACACTTGAACTGGCACTGATTTCTTTCAGGACTTCCACTTCAAGCGACACTTCTAGCTCAGTGTATCAACTACACTTCAAATGACATTTCCTTTCAGTGTTTATACTTCGACTGAAGCTTCAACTCCTTTCAACACTTTCATTTCAACTAAAACTTCAACTTCACTCAGTGCTTACACTTCACCTGAAACTTCAACTTCCTTTAGCACTTCCATTTTAATTTTAATTCAGCTTCTTTCAACATTTGTAATTCAACTGCCACTTCGACTAGTGGTGTGCTCTTTCTTTGTTCTTTTACAATAAATGTTATCATCCTGTGAACGAATGTGAGGACTGAGGACTTTGATCAGAGCATAAAAAACGTTCCCATGTCTTTTCATTAGCATGAGACTGAGGCTAATGTCTTTTCTCTGCTTCTAAATATGGTAAATCAGATTGAACATAAGTGAGAAGATGTTGACAAATCATCATGTGAAGGTCATCTAAGGCACCATCATATGACGATCAATGACTTTTGTGTGTCTGAACTAAAGGCTTGAATCTGCTGTTCAGCTTTTTTCCCATTCTCAAACTTATCTGTTCATACTCAACAGTACATGATTAGTCTGCAGACCTTGACCATGGAATACAAGTTTTTTCAGTAATAAGGGTAAGAGTCTCAAAAAGAACGGTTAAGACCGACCTCGCATGGCAACTGTAGGAGTGTTTATAGAATGAAATGCTGATCAGACTGGGGGTGGGTAGGAGGACTCACTGTAACCAACAGGATGTTCTGCCAGTTTTCTGTTTTATTGGCATTAAACACTGAAACTCTGAAAGTCTGCTTGCTCTTTATTGGTGTAAACTGACAGAAATATGCTGTGAAAAGGCTAAACTATTATAGGATTTTAGAAGAAGTCCACCTCACATTAAGAACGCATAACCCATATTTTATTTCCATGCAAGTCCAATCAATATTTCTTCTAGTGATGTGGATCACGATCACGGCAAATAAAGGATGCAAAACAGATAAACACAACAATAATACTGAAACAGAACCAGTATTTAGGCCTATTATGTACAGTATGTACAGAATACAGTATGTATGCATCTTTATATTCATAAAGTGCGTTTGGGATGTGAAAGCGTCTGACAACAGGGCAGTTGAGATAAGAAGTTAATGATTGATGACCTTTAGGCAGGGAAAGGAGTATTGCTGAAACAAATAGTCTATCAACACAAAATGTATCTGCAACGAGATTTACATTAATAAACAGGCTGGATTCCAGCTTCTCAGATGTGAATATTTGCTGGTTTTCTTTGTCTTCTATGATAGTAAATTAACAAACATGCAATTTGAATACATCACCTTGATGGATTGATTGAATAATTGAGAAAATAATCTGCAGAATAATAGATATTGACAATAATCGTAAGTCACAGCTCCGGGGGGAAAAGCTGAAAATGAAAGATAATTCATTTAATATAGCACCCAACAGTGGCCCCGAATTCCTCCAATCTCATTGTTGATGTTTGAAACTCAAAATGTTCGAGCTATGATGGAGGCTGTGGTGTATACGTGTGATTAAGTCTAGAGACACACTGAGATGCTGATTGCAGTCATGGTTATTTGTTGTGTCAATGTGACAACTTTATTGCGTAATTAAAAAGGGATGTACTAAAGGTTATAAAACATTTTGAGGCCATTATTCACATTATTGGAAACATGTACAGGCATCCAAGGTTTACAGGAAGAAGTCTATTTAAACTGAGGTGCCATGGCAACACCCTGCAAATATATCTGTACAGTCAGCCACATGCATTTACAGGAAAGCAGTGAGGGTCAGAGGGTACATCTTGTGAGCTGAGTTTTAATGAAATATAATTCTGTTCTGCATGCTTCACAAAAATAAACTGCTATATGTGTGTTCATGGCAAGGCCAGTTCTTTTGTATGGCACCTTTCAACAGCAAGACAATCGTAAGTGCTTTACATAAGACACACATAGACAATAAGACAAGATATAAAAGAAACAGTGAAGACAGTATGAAAAGACGTGTATAAATAGAAGATAAAAATGACCTATAGAAGAATAAACATTACAGTGAAGCTACAGTGCAGTGCAAGATATGTGTGAATTTTAATAATTAATCATCAAGATAGAGGCTGATCCATGTATCAGTTCATTGGACCTGCGATACAGTAGCTGAGCTTCGGAAGAGTTTACCCTAGAGCTGCAACGATTAGTCGATTAATCGATCAGTCGATCGACAGAAAAGTAATCGGCAACTATTTTGATAATCGACTAATCTTTTAAATTATATTTCCAGCAAAAATTCCCAAAATGTGATTGTTCGAGGTTCTCAAATGTGAAAATTTGCCACTTTACTTGGTCTTGCATTATAATAAATTGCATATTTTTGGGATTTATTGGTCAGACAAAAGAGACATCTGATGAGGTCATCACATATTGTGATGGGCATTTTTCACTGTTTTCTAATGTTTTACAGACCAAACAATTAATCGATTAATTGAGAAAATAGTTGGCAGATTAATCGATAACAAAAATAATTGTTAGATGTACCCCTAGTTTACCCACCCTTTATTTTACCAGTAATGCCCTGAATAGGATGTATCAGGCTTTGGATACACAGACAGTACTAGTTAGTTAGTAGGATCAATTCATTGTTGTTATTTTATCTTTTCGTGAAAAATGCAGAATATCGCCATCCTTTTCCTTCCAAAGGTGTCTGAGGTGTGTATTTCCTTCCCCTTGTTGGACCCTGTTGTAAAGCTGCTTGCACCAGAGTGATTGTGTTCTCTGTCTCTACAATGGTGGTGGTACTAAATACAATGTTTTGCTAATCTACTGGTATACTGGCCCAAACTGTAAATTGCAGCTACTGATTCTGATCTGGAAAGAGGTCTGTAAACTACAGAAAAATGTGTACTGTAAAACTGGGGTTTATATCTGAGTCAGACAGTGGCTTCGGAGAGGACTATTAATAGTAAGTTTCACTTCAGCGAAAAACAGACAGACTGACCTACTCAAACAGCCTGTGTATCCACTTACAATAAACCACGATCCACACTGCTTTACATGTGTCTCTTTCTCCTACACTGACAACTGAGTAGAGTCAAGAGATAAGGAGGCCCAGAAGATTGTCAACAAGTTAATACCCCTGCCAGCCAGACAAGGTCGGCTTAGTACAACCACAGACTAGGCCATGGTAATGTGTGCCAGATAACACACAGCCAGCACATGACCAACCAGGCGACGCTCCGTCCTGACCTGAACCAAAAACTCTGGAAAATTGTTTATTGGTGTAAAATTGACAGAAGCGTGGTCTTCATTTTGTCTGAGCATCGCAGGAGCTTTGACAGTCCTCTACTGAAAAGGACAGACAGGAGAGAGACAGTGCTGAAATGATTATTAATTGGTTAATTTATTCATCGAGTAAAGTTTCATCAGTGTAAATTCACTAACTGGATTATTTGATTATCGGACAACTTGTGTTTCTTTCTGACATTTTGCATAAATTGTGAAGTCAGACAGATAAAATAACTGAGTGAAGCATTTGTGCTGACTGGCACCTTAAGCCTTTCATCCTTATAAGATGTTCCTGCGGTATTTGTCCTAATCTGAAATGGATCCTCTCTTCTTCTAGTCACATGCTGCTCTGTTCTTCTCTTGCCTTGCATGCTGTTATCATCATCTGCATCCACACTGCATGTTGACAACAATATTAATGAATATGGCGCTTGTTGTGGTCGTTAATCCACTTAATCACGTGTAAACAGATGACCAAGTGTGTTATGATTAACCCTTTGCTTTGCTGTGGGCTTCAAGTGTTGTTTACTGTTTACTGTAAATATTTTATAATAGACACCGACATCTAACAGGTTAGCTATGGTGTTACTGTAACAACGCAATGTGGGTCAGATAGTCTCCAAAGAATAACTTTCGGTTTCCTTTACGGACAAACGGTAAGTTACATTTAGAAAAGACATGATCTGCTGATAACAAGCGGAAATGTCTGCTCTGAAGGGCACATCCATCTTCATCAATAACATTTCAATCATTCTGAAAGGGTCGGCTGATCAAATATTCTGTCGCCAGTGTAAGTTAGGACAGTGTGGTCTGAAGTAAGCAGAGCGCAAGAATAAATTAAAGTAGGCCTATAATTGAAAAAAAGAGCTGCTAATTGAATCTTGTCAGTGCGGAATTAATCAATAAACCTAAGTAATTCATTCAAAACTTTAAATGATATTCTCTCTCTGCCCAAAAGAGAGGAAAGGAGAAAAGCGCGATTAACACGCCAGATATTTGAATGGAGTTCGGCTTTCCGTTCTTCCCCTAAAAACACACAAGCTGTCGGGCGGATGGGAACAGAATGAAACGATTCAACAACTGAAATGTATCCGCAATAAGTAGCCCTTTGTGAATCAGTCATCAATAGACCCGAGTCGCGAGCTCAAGCACTGAGTCATGTTCTGGTCTATCTTAAAGAGAGCGAGTAGAGGAGGACCGGGAGTTAAAACACCAGATATTTGAGTGGAGTTCGGCGGTACGTGCTCTCCATACAGCAGAGCGGTACGCACTGGATTGTGGAGCGATGTTAGGCTGCCTGTTGCTTATTCCTCGTAATGACGTCACCGTATTTAACATTTCCCATCAGTTTAAAACAGTGTGAACAACACGGCTCATGTTCGCAGCATCACAAACGAGAACTTACCCAGCTTGCGAAGGAAAAGGCCCCCAGAACAGCTCCCATGGCTGTCCAGGTTCAGAACAGGAGCGGACAGGCAGCAGTAAATCCGTCTTCTTCTTCCCGTTACTTCTCCTCTGTCCCTCCAGGGTGGATCTCAGACCAAGCAGGTAAATAAACTGTGAGGCAGCTGGACAGCACAGGACACGGACCGTTCAACAGCTCAATGTGACTCCTCAGTACTAAAGCTCAGTGCGCTTGGCTTGTGAGGAACAGTTGTGATCTGTCTCAGCTCAGTGCGGCTGAGCGCGTCCAGCGGGCTGGCGCGTCATGCTGGGTTACGTCATTACGACGTTGACCTGTTTGTGATCTGTACACCGACCCGTCCAGTGGACTGATCAATTATAGCATGAATTTATAAATGTATAACTAATTTATCTCTTTAACAGTTATAAACTCATGTTTATTTATAATATTTAACATTAAAATAGATGATAAGATTAAGTTTAGTTACGCACTCTAAGTAAGATAAAATAAGGTAAGATAGACCTTTATCCCGAAGGAAACTGCTGTGCAGCAGTTGCAGTACAAGGTGGAAAAGAGTGCAAATGTCTACAATGCAAATATATACAAAATATATAAAAAATTAAGATTATCAATAAGGTGCAAACCAAATGTAAACCGGGTAAATCCAAAATATACACAGTGTCAAAAATATAACCGGTAAGGATTGTAGATGTGTATGAGAAAAGGCGTACAGTGTATGTACAATATCAACTCTGAAGTACAGTTAAGTGTATATGGTTAATTCAAAATGAGAATGACTGTGTCCATCATATTGCACGTAATGTCTCATTAGTGCACCTCATGACCCATAGAGTCAGAGAGTTGTAATGACTGTAATCCACGGAGAGACAGTAATCCAGAGAGAAAGAGAGAGATTAAACAAACAGAGCAGAACAGCTGAAAAGGAGGCAGGAGCCACCTCAGCACCTCGTGCCTCTGCTGTCCATCTCCCGATATGTCGTAGATGAGTTTGACTGCCACAGGAAGACAGGACTTCCTGTGGCATTCTGTGGTGCATCGTGGTGGTAACAGTCTACTGGTGAAGGAGCTCCTGTGCCTGACCAGCACATCGCACAGAGGGTGAGAGTCATTGGCCATGATGCTCCGTAGTTTGGGCAGCATCCTCCTCTCTGACCCCACCACCAAAGAATCAAGCTCCCCCAGGACAGAGCCAGCCTTCATCGTGAGCTTGTTGATTCTGTTGGCGTCGACTGCTCTCACCCTGCTGCCCCTCACAACGGAAAGGAAAATAGCACTGGCTCCCACAGCCTGGTAGAACACCCTCAGCATGGTACTGCAGACAGAGACGCTGCCCCGCAGACTGACATACTGTGGCTGATCAGTCAGATCAGGGCACCAGGGGAGCAGGAAGATGATGGCATCTTCAACTCCCACATTTGGCTGGTAGGCAAACTGAAGGGGGTCCAGTGATGGTTTTATGCTTTTCATGCTTTTTTAATTAACTTCATTATTTACACATTCCTTTATTTCTTTGTTTTTTAATTTAGTTTGTATGTATTTATTTAGTATTGTTTATTATTTTATTATTATTGTATGTTTGATGATAGGACTGCCACTATGCGAGTGACATTGTGGCAAATTATTTACTCTGACTGTACTGAGATGTGTGTAAAAGTAAGAGATGGAGTGCTGTTTGAATAAATACTTTTTCGTTCATACTTTGGCTTCATCAGTCAGGAAATAGGTCACTTGCCAGCTTCATGTCTGTCACACAAGGACCAGACCAAACATGTACACAGCCGTTGCAAAATCAAAGAAACACATAAGTGCATGTAGGTTGGTTACCTCTGGGCCAAAGAAAGCAAAACGCTCCTGGTGAATCTGGGAGATTAGAGCATGATGGGAAACATTTATCCACTTTAAGCCCCACTGATGATGACATGACATGAACGATGACACACACGCTGTCACTAGATTCTTCCTCGTGTGAAGGCCTGAAGGAAATCGAGTGTAGCCTTGACGCTTGTTGAGTGAAAGATCACAGCAGGCCAGTCCTGATGCTTCAAGTCTAAGCATGCCTGTCTGCACTAAGTTACAGAAGCTGGTGGTTGTTCATTCTTACATTTTTTTGTGAAGCCTCTGATATGTTACCTTAAATTGAGTTTACAGGTGCACTTACTAAAATCAAAAAATTTATACCATGTGGGTGAAACTTACTTACATATACCACAATTACATATAATGTAACAGTTTTTAAATACAGTAATACTGTATGATCATGGTTTATCTTTTGTTTGGATCCTCATCAGTTGTTACCTTGGTGACAACTACTCTTCCTGGGGTCCATATTAAAGCAGCACAGTATGATCAACAAATATTTACACTACAACTCCAACAATACCTACAACATCACTATTACACAACACAATAACGAATAGCGAACACAATAAAATGACATCCAAACCAAGTACATGCTAAACAAACTATCACCAGTGGTTAGATCGCTATTAATGGAGATTATTTTGATGTTGTGCTCACAAGAGTTTGAATAATGATTTGGTTGTTTTAAGTGGTGATATACTGTGTGAGAATGTGTTTAAATGCCACATGGTCATTTGGTAGTTTGATTTACAGATATATGACAAATGTTGTTTTATGTACTAATATGTAAACATAAGAATGTGTTAATTTATTTTTATTGAAATCTAGAATTCTGATGAAATGAGATTTTGAAAAGCAATTATTACATGTAAGGATAACATTTATTCTACAACCCAATTTAGCATTTATACAAACATTTAATACATGGTTTAATGTACAACTATAACCAGACATAACGACATAAGTGTTTATTAATGTACGGTGCATGTCAACAATTATAACTTCTTTCATGAAGACATGTTTTCTATTATTATAACTGTGTTTTACTGTTGTCATTCATGATCTGTTTATACTGCAGCCTCCACTTATGGTGGCCAAAGGAGGAGTTATAGTTATTGAGAAATACATTAATAAACACTTATATCTGCTTACAACTACATTAGAGTGTGTTATAAATCATTTATTAAATGTTTATTTACTCTTTATAAATGCTTAATGTAAAGTACTACCCCTCTAATGTGTGTATGATGTCAGCTAAGACACTCATGTGTTTTGTTTACATGTCAGTCAAAAGCTTAATTTGATATGATATCCATACAGTATATTTATGAGGACAAAGAGTAATGTAACCACATACAACTCAACTGACAGACTCAAAATGTTTCTTTACAATCAGTTCAAATATTCAACATCCTCTCTTCAACAGCAAGTATAGAGTTAATTAGTTCACAGTAAATTAGAAGATCAAATAAACGTGTTAGAGGTGAACCTCACTTACTGAACCAGAACACTGTTTTAACAAAAAGACAAACTCCTGTCAGTAGCAGACACACTAACAGCAAAACAACCAGCTTCAGAAGTGTGATCCAACTGTTCCAAACCTCTGCAGCCATTCTTGCTTTCTGTCAGCAGGTGGAGGAGTTTCATAAGAAGTTAACAACAGGGAATCTACTCAGTGAGATCCATCGTTCTCCTCTCTGACCGACTGTAAAGTCTTCAGCCTGGAGTTTCTGTTCAGGTACACACAAAGAAAATGAGTGAGTAAACCTAAGTGTAGATTTTGAACAGAATGTAAATTGCAGGTACTCATCATTTACTGAGTGGAACAGAACAGCTGTGATGGATGATTTGTAGAAGGATCTACTCATATTTAGTGATCTCACTGACATGGCGAGCACGTGGAAGTTTGTCAGAGCTTGCATGTTTTATTAATCCCGATACAGATACATGGCTTGCTCAAGCTCAGATGTGTTGTTGGTATCATTTAATTTCCAAGTAATGAACAAATATATAGGATTTACCACACAGTATTACAGTAACAATCAGATGACAAAACACAGGAGCTGAAAGGACTGCCTACAATTAATAAATCAATGATATTTAGATAGAAAAGGTGGAATATACTTCTCAAAATTACTGATAAAATAATATGATAATATTTATGTTGACAATGTCAGATTTGTAATTATTCTTATCATTCTGATTAGAAGAATAGATTGTTGATATCAAGTGATATCTGTGACCATCTGTGGAATTTCTGCCGTAACCGCGTGTTTGGACGTGAATCATGACATTCGTGCTGAATCCAGCATAAACTTCAACTTCTTCATGTCTGTTGATTAATGTCTGTCCTAAAAACAGCCTGCAGGCGCATTCCTGCCAACAATGGTAGTTGTAGCCAACAGTAGGCCATGGTGAATTGTGGGATAGACTTAGTTCTGAATACCGCTTTGGAGCAGTATTAGGGGAAGTGTGCATCCAGTGCGGGTTAAGTGTACATTGGCACATTTCAGACATGGTACACACTGACCTGCTACCTGGCGGCGTGTGAATGAGCACATAGAGGTTAACTATGTGTGTATCCTTGAGGTTTAACAAATGTGTTGAATGTTTTTCCTTCATAAAAAAAAAATTCTGAAAAGTTTGAAGCCAGCATTGCTTACATCCATGTTTACTAGCGAGCCCTTTTTTTCTAGAAGTTTTCTACTTCCTTGCTGATGCATTGCTGCGTATCTTGGCGTGTTTCCACCACCTGACGATCAGTGGAATAGTGTGACACCATTGGCAGGACTGTGTATCACATCACCCACGTGTCCGTGTATGAGACAAACAAAACGGGAACCCACTGATAGAAAAATGGCTCCATAGAGCTGCTAGAGGTCAAAAACTCCACAGGGAACCTTTAAGTGCAGACTCAGGGTGTGGGTATTGGGACAGCCCCTTAACTCACTGACTTCATGGCAACATTATATTCCTGTATGCATTACGCCATGCAAGATGGCAACTAGTACCAACACTAAGAACATGTTTATCCCAAATAGAAATACGAAGCACAAAAACTGAAAATTGGTTAATTTTATGTGTATGCCCCCCAGTTGAAGATGAATCAACATTGTAACACTTTACAGGAATAGAGAAGAGAGGGATTTTGCTATAGTAACGCTCAAAAAATGTTCTTATATTTATATTTGGCATATAGAGATAACTTAAAACTTCAAATACACAGGAACACAGGATCAGAACTTTTTTTTATTATTATTTCACTGTAAGAGGGCCTCAAGATAATGTAATAATTCATGGGCCCGTTATAGTTGATATTGTACTTAAGCAAATCCTTAACCCCTTAATATCTAGGGTCCTTTTGTTTAACTTTTTAAGTAGCTTTAAAGAGAAACTCAACACCAAGTTGCAGTCATGGGTGCGCAGCGTGATCCACACACACTGAGCACACAACCCTGGAGGGCTCCGGTGGAGTGGAGGAGGTGTGACCGCCAATCTGAACTGTCTGGGGTCTGTTTGAGAGGAAGTCCAACATCCAGTTGCAGAGTGTGGTTCTCGAGCCCAGAGTGCTATGTTTGCCAATCAGTTTCATGGGGGAGATTGTGTTGAATGGTGAGCTGCCTGAAATTAACAAACAACATTCTGATGTAGGTGTTGTTATTTTCAAGGTGTGTGAAGACTGAGTGGAGGGCAGTGGAGATGGCATCCTCTGTGGATCTGTTGGTTCTGAATGTGAGAGTCCAAGCTGGCTGGGATGTTGTTTTTTATGTGCTGGAGAACCACTTTCTCAAAGCACTTCAGTATCCAAGTCTGGATGCTTCCTCGAGAATGAATAATATCTTGTTTTGATTTCACAGTGTTAGAAGAGCAGAATGGTGGGTGCATTGACAGCTGTACAGGGGCAGCACGAATATGTGTAAAAATAAGGTGAGGGGTATGAAAGACAAAAACAGATCCGGTGAGTTTTAAAAGATTTTAAAATCCATAAACTCATAACAACATGCTGCGGCAAGCTGAGAGCCTGCTTAGGCTTCATGTGTCTGCGGAGTTTCAAATCAAAATATGACTCATACCAGCATAAATACAAGATATTCTGCCTGGTCCTGCAGCCTTGCTGAGTGTGTGAAAAAGCCAGCATGAGAAAGAACTCATCTGAAGTGACCTGTGGTGAGAGAGAGGCAGCTCATGGAGACCGTCTCGCTCAGTGAACTGTTGTTATTGTATCAGCAGATGCTTGAGTGTATTTTAGGCTGAATGAGTAATTGACGTTTACATACTTCTTGCTAAATCACTGCACAGCTATTTTCAGAGCCAGGTGAGAACACTGGTGGTCTGTCTTTGGTGGACAGATGTGGGGAAATGAGTGAAGTCGACTTTAAGGGGAAATGGAAATTCACTTAACGTTACACTGAAAAGTGACAGAAGCATTTCTGGTGTGAGTTGAGAGTTGTGGTACTTTCTCTGCACATTATGCCAAAGCAAAGCAGTCAGCAAACACAGTTAAATTGAATGTTATCTGTTGTGTCAATGTATGAACACAGGACCTGAAGTACAGTCTGATCTGAATGAAATCATCTAGTCATGTATAAACCTGCCAGACTTAAGCTGTCATCTCCTTCAACACTATTCTCTAAAGCTTGGGACTCACAGAGCTTTGTCTATGTGTTCGAAAAGACTGAGCATTGCACAAATAACGGCTGTCTTTTCAGGTTGATCTCAATCAGATTTTTCACATTCAGATTACACCAGGTTCCACTTGGCAGAATAACATTTGACATAAAATGAGAGCTACCGTTGGTTACATGGCTGAATTGAGATGGGATAATATGGAATATTATAGCAACTTGGGTCTTTTTTTGTAGTTCTGACCATCATCTGGGAATGCAGCAACGTCACTGAAGAGAAGTCAGATGGGGCAACAACCGAGAGTAGCCAGACAGTCAGACAGGTTGGTAACAAAGCTCCAGGTTAGCCAAATGTATTTCTGGACCTTTGCACACTACAAGCTTTCAGTCCTTGTCCAAGTCTTGTTTTTGCTGACCTCCAGTGGTGTAACGTCTCACCTTGCTGCAGTGATGTAGACATGTACTTTGGGGTGTGTTAGTACACCGTGACATCACTGTTGGGTGGTTTTAGGTGCAACAGAGCACACTTTGTACCAAACCCATAATCATCATCACAATGATGGGGTGTGGTGTGGTGACACAGACTTAAAGACCTAAACTTTCAATCAGAAAGGCAGTGAAACCCTGCTTTTCAGCCTTGCACTCAGTTCCTTAAAGAGCAACTTGCAGGTTGAATCTTTTGCTTTATACTTAACATTTCCTGGAGATGACCATTTGAAAAGTTAGTGCATGATTTTATATGTTTTACAAGACATAAGGGCAGAAGTTCAGAGGCAAGAGTAGCCGTTTTCAGTAATGCTTTTTTTCCCACACATTGCGTCAAATTACATAACAAAAGGGACTCAGTGTCCTTGACTCTGCCTCAGCTCAGTGTGCGGTAGTAGATGGTAGTGAGTCTGAATGGTTTTCTGTAGTTACATTGCATGTCACCATTTTTCATCACGGTGATTTATTGTGTTTGGGCATGTTGCACAAATTCCAGCCTGTCAGGACATCGAGTCCACAGGAAGCGCTCATTTTAGACCAGAGGATCATGTTCCCAGCGTCTAACTTCCGAATAAGTTAGCATATTGATTTCAATAATGAGAAGCAACGTGTGGTAAGTATTTATTGTTGTAAGACAGCATAGCTATCTTTGAAAACCCACCAGCTACTAAAGCAAAATGGCTAATGTTAGCTAGCATTAGCATCCTATTTTGTAAAACCTACCATTTGATAAGGCATATTTAGTAACTTCAGTAGTGATGTAATGTTATAAGGTTTTGGGAGATACCACTCCCTAATGTGGGGAGGACCTGAGGCTGTAAAGGTGATCAGTAAAATCTTAAAATCAATTCTAAAACTTACTGGTAACCAGTGAAGAGAGGCTAAAACAAGGCTCATATGATCTTGTCTTTCAGTATTTGTTGAAAGCCAAACAGCTGTGTAGTAGCTGAAGGGGAGAGAATTTGTTGGCTCAACCCTGAACGCTGAATTGCAATAATCTAACCATGATGATTTAAAAGCATGCATGACCTTTTCGAGATCAGGTTGGGAGAGAAAAGACCTGATTTTTGAGATACTCCTCAGATGATAAAAACATGATTGAGTTTTCAAAGGAAAGGTCACTGTCAAATATTACACCTACAGTAGGTTTCTGTCTACAAGTTTGACACTTGTAGACAGGGAGCCAAGATGTTTTTGTCAAATTTGGAGGACTGGAGATTTATTTTCATTTAGCTGGAGAAAGTTTTGAGACATCTGGCACTTTATTTCTGACAGACAAGATATAACTAATGAAAGTTGCCTTCTTCACTGGTTTTTAATGGGACATAGATTTGCATGTCTGTCTATCCAGCCATTCATAACAATGCAACTGAATAATGTGTTTATGTATGGTATGTCCCAGTGGCAGCATGTATACACGGAACAAAAGGGAGCCAATCATGGAGCCTTGTGACACCACAGGTCAGACGGGCCACAGAAGATAAGGCATCTCCCCCCATCGGCGTCGCCAGCTCATTTTATCGGGGCTTAAGCCCTGAACGTTTAGAGTGTAGCCCCGAGTATAATTTGAAATGTAAGCCCATGTGAATTCGTAACATAACAGCCTGTCAAAATATGCAGAAAAAAGTTAAGAGTCTTCAGCCATGCTACCAGCTCTGTCAGGCTGTACTTTGGCCCAGTGGTGCTTTGAGCTAAATGCTAACTTCAGAATGCTAACATGCTCACAGCAACAATGTTAACATGTTGATGTTCAGCAGGTATAATGTTTACCATGTTCACCATATTAGTTTAGTTAGGTATTTTTAGTCATAAAGGTATTTTTAGTCATAAAGCAAAGTATCGGACAAATTCACATTTTGACCAGATGATGGCCCTAGATGAAAAGTCGGGAAATCACCAAAGTCATTATGATTCATCTTCTGGGGAATATCTGTACAAAATTTCATTGCAATCTATACAATCGTTGTTGAGATATTTCAGTCTGGATCAAAGTGGTGGACTGAGTGACTGACATCGCCATCCCTTGAGCCAAAAATATTATAGGTGTCACCACCTGCCCACCTTTCCTAAGGTTTTCCTAAGGTCAATTTTTTATCACTCAAGGATTTTAACAGGACTAAATGGACGAAGCTTTTGCCTTCAAGTCTAAAGTCAAGTCTTCATCAGTCAAGTCTCAACTAATTGTGTCACAGCAGGCAAATCAAGTCCTCATTTAAATGACTCAAGTCGACTTGTGTATTCTACTTTTTTTTTAAAAATTAAATTTAAATTTTACTCAAGAGTGAAAGCACTCATGTAGACGATACATTGGGTACATCCCAAGTCTCTTAAATTGCATCCACGATTCCCTCACTTGCGTCCTTTCCTTGCGTCTTAGACCCTCCCACCGAGGATGCATGGAGAGACGCAAGGAAACCATGCGAGGAGAGAGGAAACGAGGAAATGTGTTTTAAGAGACATGAGACGTCCTTTCCTCTGAAGCGACGTCCGTTTCTGATGACGGCAGCAGCTGATCACGGCTGCATCAGCTGTCATTCAGCTTTAACAGCTGTAGAGACTTAATGGAGTTTGTGTCTGCACACATGTGCACTGTACTAATACTAATAACGGCACACAGTTCTCAGTGGCAGAGCAGCAGTGTTTTCTGTCTGTAGCCCGTTACCTGTTTAACAAACACCTGTACATGAAGAACAACCTGCATTCTGTATTTATACTGTGTCCTGCTGAGAGGCAGCAGAATGCTTTTATATTATTGATTCATTATTTATTGACATTCTGATTGTGAATTCATTATTTAATAACTCAGAATAGGATCATAGTGTCTTTTGAAAATTGGAAATTATTTATTAGGCTAAATGTTTCAGGGGAAATTAAAATGATGTAACTCATATCAAACCCGACGCTCAGGAATTATCAGCCTCACATGTGACTGACTGGAAATGAGGACAAATGATGTAAAAAGTGTTTCTTGCTGACAGACAGACTCTCCTACTCTATCTGACTTTATTTGTATCCATAATAAAAGTTAATGGAGGAAATAACAGATCACGAAAAGAAAAATCTTTCCAATAAACGAAGAAAGTTGTTTGCGGTCCTTTTGTTGTTCAGGCCTACAATGAACAGAGATTTTTAACTCGATGGTGAATCAGAAAACAAATCAAATATAAGGAGTGATTTTAATCTATTATCTGTCTTCACTCCAGTATGAAACTCCACTGAGCTATCAGATCAGTCTGATCAGCTGCAGCGTCCAGTCAATAACTGATATCCAAGAAGGAGGCGTGTCGGCCGGTAAAAGACTTTGTGACGGTCTTCAACATGGCAGACCAGAACGACTTCCGGTTCAAGCAAGGAGCAAGGAGCGAGGAAACATCAAATAAGAGACTTGAGATGCACCTATAGAGTAGTGAAAGCAGTTAACTTACTCACCAATCTGTCTCCAGTAAATCTGATCCATACACTAGGTGGAGACAAATCACCGTCAAAGTTTCTGCCAAGTCTTTGTAGCTGTGGTATGATGTAAACCAACATTTTACAGCATCATATGTTATAAATCTAGATTTAAATGTTAGTCTGTGTATTAGAAGACTTGTTCATGCAGACCATGCATGTGTTGGATATGGAAACTTTGAAAATATGTGTTATTGCTGGTTTTATTTTTGTGTTATGACTTTGAATCAAAGTGAAAATGATGTCACCATCCACACGGCACCATCAAACAGGCGGCCAGAAAGCGATCAAATGCTGCCACTGATGATGACTCACAAATAAACAGAGGCCACAGGTGGATGCTCCAAGGACTGGGATCATAGGTGTATATCACCCATTAACAGTGACATTTATTATTTTATGATTCAATACAATAGCTATAGAGCAGCTGTGGGGCAAGACAGCAGTGCCAGACATGGCAATCAGGGAAGGAAACTAACTTTGTTCTACACCAGCCCTGCAGACTGCAGGTCGTTCTTATTCTTTTATCAGCCAACTTGAACTTGAAGTGAAAAGCAAACTCACACATTCATTAGTTGGTGACACAGCAGCTATGTACACCAGTGGAAGCAAAACAGAATACTCCTGATACTGCTTGAAAAGCCAACAACAACACAAGGCTACAGTGAATAAGCGGCCAGCCTGTGTCCTCATCATAGCACTTTTACAATTTTCCGTCATCACACGACAAACACAAAATGCTCCATAGCTGCTGTGTAGCTCATTTTGAAAGCCAAAAACGAGGTCTACAGGTTGACTCTGCATTCCCCCCAGCACAACACTCCCAAATAAATCACACATGAAAACTATGACAACAATGTCATGAGTGTAAATTGAAATGTGAAACATGTCTTGCCAGTCTCTGGACTCTGCACCCAAACCACCCACACACATACACACACACACGGCTCACAATTTCAAGGCCTAAACCCGATCAGATCATTTGCAGAACTCTAATTGCACGCTGGCTTACAGGCCTGTAATTTCCTCTATTAGGATGCATCTGTTAGATGTCCATTAGCAGATGTGTTCTGCTTTCTTTCATGAAAAGCTCATACCAATCCCATGTTTTGTTGGGTCTCTGTAAATAACATTAAGAGTACGGTCTAGACCTGCTCTATATGTAAAGTGTCATGAAATGACTTTTGTTGTGATTTGGCGCTATATAAATAAAATTGAATTGAATTGAATTGATAGTGTTGTTATCAGATGAATACTTTGGAGTGACCTTAAAGTGGTGGTTATCTTAGCCTCAGAACAGTTTGTGCTTCATTCAGAAGTATTCACTGGCAGAACTGCATGATGACTGCCAGTAAACACAGACTGCAGTACAAACACATTCAAGCTACGAGGCCTCTGCTAAACCAGCTACCGAGCTGCAACTCATCAGACACCACACATTTCATTTCTAAAACCTAACACATGGTCTCATAGACCTTCACTTTAACAACACTATGACATTTATGACCAATGGATTTCAAATTTAGGACTGTTTTAGTGTAAAACTTTACAAACTGATGTAAACGAACCTGCAGCAGGATCAGGAAACATTGGTTTGTTACAGTACATTTAGTTAGTTTTGACTATGTATCAATTTACTGACAGTGACTGGTACAGTGGGGTTATAGCATTTAGTTTGGAAGTATGGATTACTAGTCTACTATCAGTAAAACTCTCTGACAGAACCTGATGGTGATGCAGGCTGCTGCTGTCACTCTGTAACCATGGAAGATAAACCATAACCATGGAACCGTAACCATGGAAGATAAACCGTAACCATAGACAGGAATTACCTTTAAACTATACAACAGGAATCCTCGGTAAAACAAAAGAAAATAGGTAGGCTTAATTGTTTCTGTATAAGTTAAATAGTAAGTATTGTATTTTTGTGTAGTTTGTTTTGATAAGGTGTTGTCAAACATTAGCTAACTAGCTAGTTAGCTGTGTCAGACTAACCCTAAGTTGTTCACTTTAAGAATTCTACTAATAACATATGAGGTAACGTATAGTAGGTTAATTGAGTATTTTATTCATTTTATTCTTAATTATTGATGTCATTTACTGCATTGCTGACTGACTGGGAATTATTCAAACATCTGTGAGCTAGCTTAGCTAGCTTGTTAGGTTGAAGTAACAGTTAGCTAAGCTAGTTGAGTTAGGTTGCCTGTTTCTCACAGAGATTTCCAGACCAACAAAGTTGTTAAAAATATGGAAATTTAATCACCTTACTCTTTTGGCCTTACTACTGCTGTCAGAAAATGTATGACACAAGTTCGTGCAAAACACGTTAACTTATATTAAGACCTTCTACAATCATTAGCTATCGGAGCTTAATGTCCAATAAACTCTGGCTGATTGCCTCCATCCCCATCCTGGGTTTTACATACACTCCCCTCCAAAAGTATTGGAACAGTGAGGCCAATTCCTGTATTTCTGCTGTAGACTGAAAACATTTGGGTTTGACATCAAAAGATGAATATGAGACAAGAGATCAACATTTCAGCTTTTATTTCCAGGTATTTACATCTGGATCTGATACACAACTTAGAAGATAGCATTATTTGTAACGGAACACCAAATTTTTAGGTGAGCAAAAGTATTGGAACAGATAGACTTAAAATAGATTAAAGTGAATAAGATTTAATATTTAGTTGCAAATCCTTTGCTTGCAATAACTGCATCAAGCCTGTGACCCACTGACCACCACTGATCACCAGACTTTTGCATTCTTCTTTTGTGATGCTTTTCCAGGCTTTCACCGCAGCCTCTTTCAGTTGTTGTTTGTTTTGGGGGGTTACTCCCTTCAGTCTCCTCTTTAGCAGGTAAAATGCATGCTCTATAGGGTTTAAGTCTGGAGATTGACTTGGCCAGTCTAAAACCTTCCACTTCTTGCCCCTGATGAACTCCTTTGTTGTTTCGGCAGTGTGTTTTGGGTCATTATCTTGCTGCACGATGAAGGATCTCCCAGTCAGTTTGGTTGCATCTTTCTTTAAATTGGCAGACAAAATGTTTCTGTAGACTTCTGAGTTCATNGTCAAACCCAAATGTTTTCAGTCTACAGCAAAAATACAGGAATTGGCCTCACTGTTCCAATACTTTTGGAGGGGAGTGTAGTTACCACAATACAGACATATAGAATTTCATATTGTTAATAATGAAATAAAGAAAATGCTGTTAGTAAATGTAAATGTCTAGAGACAGAGCAGAGAGAAATATTATCTGAATATCTGAGTTGTTCACAGAACACTGAATCTTTTTCATATGAATTTATAGATGATAGTAAGCTAACTGCGTTTTTTATTTTTAATGTGATGTACGTATTTCCTGAGAGGATGCTGTGGAAGGTGCTGCAGACAGATGTGGGTGGGTGTGTTGACAGATCGCTGTGTTTGGCTGGTGGGATTTAGGCATGAGTTTGGACTTTGGAGTAGTTTATGATAAGCAGCTGGGCTGCAGCCAAGCTGATCTGTGATGATTTTATGAGTTGGAATTTTATATTTCCGTCCGCTGGTCAACATTCAAGATACAACAATCAAGTAAACAACATCTGGGATTTTGAAGTTAAGAAGCACAGGAAAATGAATCATACATTCTTTTCATGTGATATAGGGTAATAAAAAGACAATGGTGCAAAGGTGATGTGTTCATTTTTTTCAATTTCAGTTTCAGTTTATGTAATTTATGACATATTACTGTAAACGCTGTCTCAGACATTTCTGAAAAACTTTTGGTGGGACCTGAAAAACCAGTGATCCATGTTGGTTGCTTGCTGCTCATACTTGTGAAACATAAACTATCTTTTGAAACATAAACATCCCACAGCATTTAGTTTTTTTCCTTATTTGTAAAAAAGGCAAAAATAGGACGAAACAACCTTGGGTCTGTAAATGAAACTGCCAAATTTTCATTTTTCCACAGTTTCACAGTAGGCAGTTCCTTGGGTTTAAGACAGTACTGTATATGGAGACTTGGGGCCTCATTACAGAAACTTCAATCTGTTTATCTTTCATACTTAAGTTAGTAAATGCACCAAGAATACAGATTAAATGCAAAGCCAAGAATAGACACAAAATAGTTTCAGTTGCCTATATGTTGCCTATAACCCACATACTGTATGTGACTGTGCATTAGCTTGCCTTACAGCTGTGAATGTGTGTTACAGTTACCGTGAATGAAGTCAAGTTGGCCTGTGAAAGATCAGATGAGTGTGGAGCCCAGGAGATCAAGACTCAAATGGACGCCCTCCCAGACCTTCACAAGAAAATCCTACAGCTGCTTGACACCACACTTAGTGACACCTCCATCATGGTTAGTACCATAATGTAGAGCTGGGTACAAGGTACATACTTCTGGATTGTCATTCATTTGTTATCTTGCTGGGCTTGTATGACATATTGGAAATTACATCTTGGCATTTAGTGAGCAAAGGGAAGTGGACGGGCCATGGAAGCTGCGGTTTTTAATATGAAGCAGTCTGTGATAGTTGTACAGTGTGATTTTCACTCAACTGTCACTCAACTGAATGTGTACATTCAGCTGCATAGGCCATAATTGAAATGTTGGCCATGTCATTATCGATTCATCTGCTGATTATCTTCTCGATTATTCACTTAGTTGTTTAGTCTGTGAAATGTCAGAAAATAGTGAAAAATGTCTGTCTCCCAGAGCTTAAGGTAACAGACAGACAGACAAACTGACAATCATACCTGCTTCATGCAGCAACTGGCCAGATGTACAGAGGTGTGAAAGCATGCAAGAAGTTACTGAACTATTTCTGTCACTTTTTTCTGTGTATGAATGAGAGCAACACTATGAATGCTTTCAAGGAAAGAGTGAAAGTGGGACAGGCACAAACACTTTTGCCTGTGGTCAAACAACGCCCTGTACGAACTAGTCATTGTGCTCATAGAGTAATCTATCCCGAAGGTGCGCTTGCATGTGCATTTTAGGTGCATTTTGCAGTGTCGCAAGGTTCAACTTTTTTGCTCTGCAAAATGTGCTGTCTCGGGGATGTAATACAGTATGTGGGGTTGGGCACCTGTAGATTCATGAGTTCGTGTGATATATTTCCAAGGTGTTGCAGGAGAAGCTGATGCTCATGCAGAGGAGCTCATACTACTTGAAAATCCAGCGTGATGATTTGCTGCCAACTGCAGGCCAGCAGCAGCAGCAGCGCACTTCACTAATGTCTGACAGCAGGATGTGGTCTCTCATTGACCAGCAGAGGCTGCAGCGTGCCATGACCATGGCCAACACCCACGTGAAGCTCCTCCTCGCTCTCCTGGGAATGCTCGACCAAGAGATCATCAGGGGCCGTCGGGAGCTGGAGGCCTTCATTGTTAAGTATGACCAGGGTTTGGTGGACAGTGACATGGCAGCTTCTGTGCAGCAGAAGCTCCAGCAAACCCACCAGAACGTGAATGACTTTGAGAGGAGAATGACTCGGAATCTTGGCCCGCTGGTCCTGCAGAACCAGCTCATCCCCAACACAGGCAACTTCCGCATACCACAGCTCAGTGCATCACTGACCATCAAGCTGCCACTGATATTTAACAGGTTTGAGTCACGTGCGACATCCAACGCTGTGCGTCTGTGTTGGGCAGTCGCAGGCGAGCAGTCTAAGGAGCCGAACCAGCTGTTTGAGATCCACGTAGAGAGCCTTCACCCAACCACTGCTGAACATAGCCAGTTTACTACATCTACATTCCATTCGCACAACATACAGGTCAACAACCTGATACCTGACAGGTACTATCAGTTCTCTGTCAAGAGAGCAGATGCTGTCGACTTGGTCTATGGACTGTGGATCGACACCATCACCCTGAAGACCTTGGCTATTTCTACGTAAGGGGGAAATGTCCCTTTCTGAACATGAAGAGAATGAAGAGAATTCACAGTCTGTGTACACTTACAAACAGAAATATATTTGACCGTCGTTATTGCGAATAAAATAACTCCTATAATTTCTTGATTGAAAACTGTGTTAAGTGCATGATGAAATGGTTAATTAAAGTAACTTGGCTCTTAATGAAAACTACACACACGGCACAGTGGGACCTAAACGGCAGAAATCTGGAAAAAAAAAAAAATTAGATAAACCTGGGTAATCACACACATTTTTGGATTGACGCCTTGGTCACTTTTGGTTTTAATTCCTTTGATTTTCTTGTTGATCTGTCTCATTGTTTGTTTTTTGTGATTTGTGAGACTTCCTCACAAAATCACCAGCTTAATGCGGTCAGTTAAACATGGCTAACAAAGGCTAATCAAGGGACACATAGTGGTTCACTCTCAATGCTCTCATAGCTCTTGCATCGTTTTTGGCCACAGCAGGCAGCTGTTTTCAGAGATGATAAACCCATCTGCTCAGCACCAAACAACAAACAGACACAGTTAGAGGCTAGCTCTGGTGAACATAATGGAGCATTTAGTAGCTAAAGAGCCAGACATTTTTCTCAGGAGTTGGTAGAGACTAAAATCAGGGCTAAAAGAGAGTGAATATTGGACTCACATTCATCAGGTGGACACAAACACGACTCCAGATGAATGATAACGTTGCTCTGTAACTGCTGGATGTGTAAATAAGCAACTATTTGCTAAAAAGTTCACCATATCAAAGGTGATGATATGTCAGTGTTGTTTTTGGATTTCAGTCACCAGTGAGCAGAGCTTTACTGCTAAAAGCTACTGATTCAGTCAGTGACAAAGGTGATTCAGTATAATCAGTTCAGTTTGAAGATTTGTTGTTAACGATATGTTTGTTCCACAACAGCTACTAAATGAATGTTTAGGTGAGATTGTTTAGTCAGTGTTATTCTAATAATTCATTATAATTATAACAAAAGTTAGAATAATATAAACATGAGAGATTTAGGGTTTGATATTTTCTTGTCTCCGGTTTGAGTTGGGTAGGGCTGTGATGGAGATTAGATGTGAAGGAGTTTAACAATGTAGGAATGACAGTTGATGGGTTGTTTGCTCATGTTGCCAGGGGGACGGCACTGTTAATCAAATTTTATAAAACCATGCCCCACACTGTCCTGATGAAGCAGATTAGCTCAGTGAACTATTATTGATTTATAAATGAGGATGTTTTTTCTGACTTGAACTGTGAGTATTGCTGATTTAGACCCATTTAATGTTATAGAGAAATACTTGAGATTTGAAACCAAGCTGTCAGGTGACAGTGAATTTTGACATCTAGGTAAAATAAATCTTAAAATTAGTTCGATCTAACCCAAAGTTGATCATTGCGAAAACCAGCTGTCCTGGTTGTGTTTATTGTCTTTCATGTCTGATGAAGAACAGGGTTGCTCACTTCACTTGTAAGCTGCAAACAAATAGGGCCTACGGAAATGAGACTAATAAAGACTAATATAATTATCTTGTGGATTAGAGATTTTGCGTCAAATAGACCACAACAGTGTCGGTAAAAGGTGAGGTTTTAGAGTTGGTTACCCCAAACAAGGTACCATTTTATCACCTTTGTTGTTTTCATTGTATACCAATGAAATTAAAAATGAAGACCGACACTTGAATTTATTGAAGTACGCTGATAATATGAGACCCTCTATAGCTCGGCAGTGGTGTGAGGCAAGTGCACTTGAGATAAATGTAGGTAACACGAGAGAGCTTCTTCTATCCTGCAACACACAAGACTAAATACACTGTAATCTCCCACAATCACCAGGTCCCTAGAAGAAATCACCAGCAGCTGTAAACCAAAACAGAGAACTGTCATTAACTTAACAGAAAATACTGATCATATTTTTAAGAAAGCCATGCAGAGATTGTATCTACTTAGCTGGATGATTTAAGGATAAGCAAGCACACCTTGGAAGTCGTATGTGAGAATCTGGTAGAAAGTCTTTCATTTTCTGCCATGGTCACATGATATTTTACCCTCAGGGAGGCTTTATAGAAATGTAAGAGTTGCCAGTACTCAGGCCAGTAACCTTGGAATTACGTCCATACTGGGCAATTCTCAACAGGTCCGCCAAATTAACTGACACAATACGTTGTTTGTCCACGCCACCCAGAACGACACATCGAAGTGTTTTCTGATCTGACTCCCCTGTCAGCAGCATCATTTCTCTGTGCCTTTCAAAACAGTCACAAACCACTGCTGGAAAGTAAATGTTTTATGATGTGACAACACTATGCTTAAGGTTCAGTTTGGTTTAGGCACCACAACAATTTGGTTAGGTTGGTTAGGGAAATATTGTGGTTTGGGTTAAAATGACTATTTTGTTAAGGTAAGGGGAGCTTCCTTGTCATGTAATAAACACTTGGATTATGTTCAGAAATGAGTGTGATCATGGTTAAAAGAAACCAATGTTAACTGTCAGTTTCCGCGCATCTCTCGTCTAGATCCAGTGCCAATGTTTTGTGCTAACACAGGCAGTAGTGTGCCCTTTATGAAGTGAGGTCCTGGTGGATGGGCATGTGGCGCATTTGGCTTTCATGCGGGAAACCAGAGTTTGTGTCCCATCACAGACCAGCAGTCATCGCTTGCTTTTTTATTAACCGAAACATTACTCTCTACTGATCGGTTAAGGCAAGACGAAACAAGTAACCTGTCGTCATGAAAGAAATTGGCTAACTTTAACACAACGTCAGGCTGAATTAATTAAGTGAAACAAAACTGCAATTCAGCCTGAAAGAAAGAGAATTTGAACTCCCAAAAAGACAGCAGAGAAAAGGTGCAGCAGCACTATGCAGTGAATGAGATTAAAAGTCCAATGTTTTCCTTGCAGACTGGTATTGCTGCATGGTCTCTGGCTGTGGCTGGTCCTGGTGTTTCCTCTGAGTGCTTATACACATTCATCAAGCTGCTTTGTGTTTTTCTTACCAAACTGTGTTTACAGAATCAGACAAGGAGTGGGAGAGAAAATCAGCAAGATGTTAATATTTATCTGTAAAGGCAACACGCGTTTGTGTTGGAATCCTGCTCAGACACCACAAAGGCACAAAGGACACAGATGGAATGAGCTCTGTTATGTCAGCCTTTGGCTTTGAGACTGTTGAACAAGACTAATATTCAGTGCTTCTGATTTGGAATGGGGGAGTGAGAACTGTTTAAGTTAATATCTGAGTCCTCTGCAATCTGGAACCACAGGGAAATGATTTTGCAACCAACAATGAACTTGACCAAGTTCCTGTATTTTTGCCATATGGCAGGCACCATTACATCACACGCTAGTATTGTTTACACAATAGTTTGTGTGTGATGGGAAAAGTGGTGTGCATATCTTATTTGTGCAGAATCAAGACGTAGTTCATGAATTATTATCTGCCAACCAGAAACCACTTGTGCCTTTTGGGTTCCCTTAAACGGGCCAGGGGAATGTTGGAATACTTTCCTTGATGTGTGTTCCTGTTTATATCACAATCCTGGTCTGACTTGCAAGCCAGATTCAAGCCAAAGGAGCCAGAGTCATTATTTCTAACAATCCTGGGACTCATATATCAACTGCTAGGGCAGACCAGGTCATACATCTACAGTAATAAGTCATTTAGTGAAACAGACTTCAACTAGTGCCATGCTCTCAGCCTTGACTTCCTGCTTCATTGTGCTGCTTCATTCGAACTTAAGAGGACAGGATGCTTTACTTCACTGATGTTGCACCTCCAAAGAATCCAATGGATGACATCAGATCTTTTCCAGTAATGACACAGTATATATGGAAACTGTCCTCAGATATTCATCTAAACTTTCACTCTGTATCTGGAGTTTTCATATTCAGGATCTTTTTGTATTTAGTTATAAGTGATTTTTTGTAAGTTTTAATGGCTGTTACAAAATACAATTCCATGGGCGGAAACTAAATACAGTTACAGGGAAATTTGGTGGTTGAACTCCTGAACTATGCCTGCGTGCTTGTAGTTAGTCCAACCTTTTCCTGAAACTTTGCATATGACATGAATCTGAACTCAAAAATTCCCCACTACAGCCCACAATTCTCAGTGTAATTTTGCTGTATGAATCAGGTACCAGAATAAAAACATACTTACCAGTTCCTAATGGTACTTAAATGTACAGTGGGTACAGTGAAAGAAGAAATGGGGCTTTGGGTAAATCTCTCGAAACTCAGATGCAGGGATTATTGAAGCACATAAAAGGACATTTTATAAACATAAAATATATGAGTTACATCCCCAAAATGACAACAGGCCTGTAATAGTAAGTATCGGCTGTTCTCCCCTCTTTACTCTCTAATTACACTGTAAAAACAAATTATGCAATACTTGAGAGTATACATTTATTTATTTTCTTCTAAAATACCCCTTTGCCAGTGTAACTTTCGATAGTCTTCAAACCTCTGGTGGAAAGGAAGTGAATCACAGTTACTCCAGCACTGTACTTACGTGGAATTTTAGCTGTTGTGTGGGGCTTGGTCACGACCTGGTGTTTGACTAGAGTGAAAGTTACTTGTTGAGTAAATGTTTGTTGTTGCACTTTGTCAGTTTTCACCTGTGTTAATTGTTGGTTATAAGGCTGACACCAAACATCTGATATATATATATATACATATATAGGTATAGGTACACCTACCTAAAACTACAGTCTAATACAGTCAGTGAGGGTCCTGTTGTTTAGCCTGCCCTATAAATAGGCAGTACCACAAACTGCAGCATCCAAAATGATCACACAGTTGACTCAACCTCTCTGAACATTATAACCTTCATGAAGGAAGGATTTATTGCAGGACTGTTGTATTAGACTGTTAGTTTTGGCTAATGTACCTATTAGCATAGGGGGAGCAAGGTTCTAGTTTTGCTAACCACTAAAAATACACTTATCATCATACAGTCCCCACAATCAGGTGATTATATTTAAGCAGCCTATAGCAATGATCATTTTACTATTTTCAGCAACTGACACAAACAAGTCATAAAAAAATCACACATTTTTGGACCACCCTTTGAGTTGGTTCAGTCGAACCTGCCGCTGATGGTTTGCCGCAGCGCGCTTTGTCTGTCCATCACAGTCTGTCAGTCCACTCAGGAGTCTGACTGTCTACAGGTGAGAAACATTTAGCTTAACCAGGTTTAATTATCCAAATCATATTGTAATGTGCTGTAAGGCTATTTCATTTATATAAAATGTTTGTCCTTGTTTGACCTTGAAGACGGCCTCATAGCCTGCAACCTACCACCATTTTAGACTATATATAGTTTTTATAAATGTAATTTCAAATATGAAATAGCCATTCTTCTAATAATCATTTCCTGTTCTGATCCACCCAGTTATATACTGTTCTTGACGTATTCTTGGTTTTCAGAGCACCTCAATCTAACTAATCTAGACTAGTGCAGGTGGCTGTTTCTTGACTTAATCCAAGAGGTTAGGTGGTGTAGAAATGCAGGAAATTTGTTTGAAATTACTATTTTTTTCTGGGGGAGAACCCCCGGACGCCCCACACCAATTATGTATCTTTCCAAGTTTGCTCCCCATATTTAAAAACATAACCAGGTGCCCCGTTAGCTTCACCTTACATGTTAATTCATCAGTAATAATGATCCCGCATATAATAACATATTATTCTGACAGGAAGCATTCTGCGTAAAGAGCACTTTAATTTGATCACGTTTAATACATAATACTTTTTATTTATTTTTGTTGAAGAAAATACTTTAACACAGGACTTTTACTTGGAATGAAGAACTTTTACAGCATGGTATTTGTACTTTTACACGGTTTTGAACGTTTCTTCCACCATTTCTTTCTATTGCAGTTATTAAATCCATTTTCTCTAAATAAACTTACAATATACAGTGAGGGCCACTCTGACACATGTAATAAGTGCCTCTGTTCCTTTTGACTGAGTCTCAGTTACATAAACCATGGAAAATACAAACAACTCCAACAAGCACAGTATATCAAATGCTTCATCTATAACAGTGCAAAGGTAGTGCAATATGTCGCAGATATATACAAGTTCCTGGCAATGCTTAAGCACGATACATAGATTGGACTTTGCATGCACTGCACAGTAGAAAGGCATTCACAGGACTTTGAAGCACGCAAGCACAGTAATACACAGAAAGTGCAAAATATGAACAGCACCTTTGCACAATACTGGATACTTGATGCAATAAATCAGTGCAGTAAATGGTACAGACATATTTCCTCTCTGCGCCGACACCTGGGTGACCTGACGACACGGCTAGATAATAGGCTTAATATCTTGCATCCTTACTATAGGCTACTTATTCCAGGAAATGTGGAAGTTCTGGCGGTGCATGATATGCAGGGACTGAGCCGCACGGAAGTGTATCTCGGGTGAGCCGATTGTGCGTCTTATCCTTTCATCAGATCAGAGTTACCACGAGTCTCAGACGAGTCCGCCTCCGCTTCCATCGGTCTACGGTAAAGGACTGCGCCTGTCAGGCCGGCCAGAGACTGTCGAGCCCGCTTACTTAAGTTATGAAGCTTCATGAGGAACTCATCATTTCCAACTATATAAATAAGCGGGTTTATTGCGCTGTTTAGACAGGCCAGGCATCTGCCGACCTGATGCGCAATGTAGATGTCGCGGAAGCTGGCGTGGCAAGTCCCTTCTTGTTTCAAAATCCTGGTTTTCAAATTGACATTTCGAAATACGTGGTAGGGGATGAAACAGATGGAGAACAGTATCACCAGAATCACGACCAGTTTCAAGCACCGCTGCTTCAGCAGAGGGTTGACGTTGGCTTTTTTGGCTAGAACCACAACAACGTGTCCATAACAGACCAAAATTATAACCAACGGTACCGCGAACCCTGTGACGGTCCAGCCGATGCTGTAAGGCAGGTAGCCTTTGATCATGTCGTTCGAGGTGGTGTCGAAACACGCGTTTGGTAAATTTTGATCATTTTTGTCGAAGAACATATCAGGGAAGATCTGAATAATGACGAAAAGCCAGACCAGGGCGCTTATGGCCAGCGAGTGGCTGCTGGTGATTTTCCCCATCACTCTCATGGGGTGCACGATGCCCAGGTACCTGTAGATGCTGATGCACGTGAGGAAGCCGATGCTGCCGTAAAGGTTGAGGTTGAAGCAGAAGCGAGTCACCTTGCAGAAAGGCTGGCCGAACTGCCAGTGGCTGCTGCGCACGTAGTAGTCCACGAGGAACGGCAGGGTGAACAGGTACAGCAGGTCCGCCACCCCCAGGTTGAGCATGAAGATGTTGATGTTTCCGATGTTGTTCCAGCTGGTGCACACGCTTCTCAGCCCCCAGATGTTGGACAGCGTCCCGACGACGAACACAGTCACGAACACGGGCGGCAGAAAGCTGTGCGTAAAATTCACGTTGATGCTCTCGCAGGATCCGGGCGTGATATTTCCAGACATCTCTTGTGTTTCCGCTGGCTTCAGATCTCCTTTTCATTCAATTTGAACTCTTCCTCGAATATAAAGCAGCAGACAGAGACCAGCTGGCTCTGACTAAACATCTCCGTGAACTACTTTGGCATCGTGCAAAACAATACTGAAGTGAATATGAAACCAAAGAAAATGCCCGCCCACCGTGGGCCGAGTGTGTGTGATACACACGAGCAGCCACGCGGACTCGCTTAGAAATACAAACCAAAAACGTCACAGACATTTACAAAGAACAAATCAAAAGATTTATTCCAGTAAAATAATTTACATCATCCCCACCTGGCACGACCTAACAGGCTGCACAAATTACTTGGAAGGAAAATGGATAATGGAAGGATACAGCTTTTAATGTGACACATGGACTTCTCACTACTAAAATATCAAAGTGACTTCCTTGGTATGTGGCCCTGCATGTTGAAACGCTCACACACACCCTCCCTGTCTTCAAACACTGATTATGTAATAGCTTTTCAAGGTAGATTGTGTACCAACATATAAATCAAATGCAGATAACCGAATGCCATTCTACTGAGATATTCACCCTATACACAAATGAGAAACCATTCATAAGGCCAGTTTTATTGAACATTTATGTGTTAACGATTCTACTCGTATGCGCTTTTTATGTAAATCAAATCAGCTCTTGAAAATGCTTCCGAAGATTTGCAAATTAATACTGGGTACACATGCCCAGGTTTGAAAAAGTGTATGAAATATGTGAATTTGTACAATTTTAAAAAATCATACTGTTTGAAATAAGTGGGCCCAGTTTTGTTACCATCTCACCTCTCAAATCAGTCTGCAGTTATCTGTAAATTTTGTCCCTGGCTGACTCATTCTTGCATTGAGATCAGTTGCTCTTCCACCATCCCAATGCAGGTGCTGTTTCATCAAAAATATATTAAAGGTTAAAGTCTAACTTTCACAAGAGATGTCCCTTTGTGCAGTCAAAATTCATGTCAAAATGTATTATTACTGAAAGGAAGAAAAAGTCCTCATCAGAAATACTCTTTTAGCTTCCAATCCTCTGAGTGGGTGGGCCGGCGTACGAGGAGCCAGCGAGGGCACCAAGGCACAAGGTTAACAAACGTAGTTACCAAACTTGCCGGTAGGCTAAGGACAGACAGGGTTTTGTTCTCTGTAGTGTTGGCAAAAAAGGACCATCACGTTTAGAATCTAACCCGCAAAATGACATACGCAGAGTCAACAAGCCAAGCTCCAACATGTGTTTACATGCTTGTAGATAAGGAGACGAGCTACTGCAGGTTGGGGTTCCGAATCTGGTCAAGGTTATGAGAGCAATGAGACTGAATCAAATCAGGAAAACCAAAAGCCCCGAGACCCTTAAGCCCAAACTGCATACTTCAAAATGTCTATTCAGGAACCTGTACGTGCTAAAGTCACGGACGCCGTGTTTTTCTCAGACTATGACTAAGACTATGACCCCTGAGACTATGACATCCCCCCCTTTGAGTTTGCCAAAGAGTAGACAGGATTCAAATGCTAAGATATGGCGATATGAGAATTTGCAGTAGCAAAGAAATTAAATACTATGGGGTAAAATGTGAATGAGGTTTTTTGCTTGTTTTTATATCTGGATCAGATTACAGCATACATCTTAGTACATACTTTCAAATGTGAGCACACATTTTACAAAACTGTGTATTTGCACATCTGGATTCACTACTCTCAACAGTTATTGCCAAATGTCAAGTTTCACATCCTGATTGTAATATTTTCATGATTTTGAAACACTGGCTCAACTTCTTGTGTTCACGTTTGATCATTCTTATCCTCCAGTCTCCTCACAGACAGGACCTGCCCATCTTTCTTGTAGCTGGATGCACATGCACCTCACAGCCAGGGCAGGACGCTCTGGCGGCAGTTGGAGATGCTGCAGGAGCAGGACTCGATCATCATCACCTGCTGCTGGGTGAGTCGGCCTTGGGGGCAGCGGAAAACCATCCGCACTGTCCTGGTGTGGGAGGGGCTGCAGCAGCGTCCCTCCGGACAGATCAAGGCACAGAACCTGGGACGGTATGCTCTGGTGCTCCAGCAGCCCTGGTGTTCAAGCTGAATGGACACAGGTGAACCGTAGCTGCTCTCGCACACCCCCGAACCCTGAAACACACAGTGACGGGCAACATTAGTAATTATGAACAGTCTACAGTTGGACCCTTCTCACACTGGCTTGTGAGGTTGGATGTTTTTATGGCCTAGAGAGTTAAGCTGTCTGTTATGATGGCTGCTAGCTGTCTAAGCCAGCTGGTGCATTCATAATAACCCTGTCGGTATTGTTACTCCACAGGTGTTGGCCAGGAGAAAGACATAAAGTTTTGTGTCTTTCTTTTAGGCTTCTAGGCAGTGACTTGACTTTTATTCAGTGACACCAGGACTGCTGCATTCCATTGAAGTTTCCCAGCGTGGAATGCAGCCGTACATGTTATAGCAGCTAATAAAGCACTGGTATAATTAAGAGCATTATTCATTGTTCTGTTTAGGTGTTGTTCCAGGGTGTTAGACTGATTGCTGATGGCTTACTGAGACACTTAAGCCATTCATACTACAATTGAGGGTCAGTCTGGCGTTCCATGCATGCGCATTTCCCGATCCACACTCCATTCCAGTTGGTAATAGTAACATATTTTAATTATGTGAAGAACAATTAGTCAGCATTGATAACTTTGCTAATACAATACAAAATGGTGCACAGTGGCACCTCAGACAGGTGGTACACAGTGGAGCTGTGACTGGAACTGATTGTGTTTTAATTGTGCACTGACCGGCTGCAGCCTTCGGAGCCCTGGCAGCAGAGTCTGGCATGGCCTGACCTGGCACAGTCTGGTCTCAGTCTGCAGGCGACAAGCCCAGTTCCTGTTTGTGGTGCGGGTGGAGACACCTGGGCCACAGCTGTGGGAGCAAGGGCTCCAGTCTGAGGTCCACTCGATACAGTTGGAGATCGAGCCAAGCGACGGGCCGGACAGCCCACCCCCGTAGTCCTGACGCGCCTGCTCTGCTGGAAAGAAACACAGAAGAGGGAAGTATTTGCTGTGTGCATCAAGCTGAAAGTTGTTTGAGGTGGACAGCTTTCACGGGAGCTCATGAGTCAGAAACTTCAGCACATGTGGAGTCTGGAATGTTGTAAACTGCTGCTCGGGTGAGGTCGGTTTGCTAAGAATAGTGCTGACAGATGTTTCACGCATATGTTTGATCTTCCTGACACCTCTGGTATTGAAATCTGTTTATTTCGTCACAGCCTAAAAGCGACCTGAACCATTTTGGTAGTTGATGTGTCCATGTGTCCAAACACCTGCTGACCTGAATTTAACAGCAGTTTTTATTGCCTCACAGAAAATTGTCCAAATGCTTCAGTGTTTTTCGCTCAATCCCTGGCAGAGAGGAGACGAAAGGTTTGCAGTCTTCACAGTAACTATATTTGATGCTTTTACTCTTTCATATGAGTCTCAATAGCCTGATCTGTTCTTGCAGTTATTATTCTGATAAACTAACCACAGACTAATATGTTGACATGTGTTTCCAGCCATCTTTGTTTGGTCTTATAGATCATCAACCCCATTACCTGCTGATGGATTTGAGGAAATGCTGTTGTCCGGGCTGTCACACACCCACTCTTTGCAGCAGCGCCCTGGTAGTCGCACCAGCTGAGGGTTGGGGCACTTATCAGCGGGCCTCTGCAGATCATCAGTGCAGAGGGGCACGCAGGTCACCCCTCCCCCCAGGCAGTGGCAGAGCTGGGCACAGGAAGGTTGAAAAACCTGTCCCTCCTCCAGCCTCCTGTCATTCATCTCGCAGCCCAGCTCGTTCCGACCTGATCACAGCAAAGGGAGGAAGAGGAGGAGAGGAGGGAATGTTGTGTAGGTGAAGATAATTGACCCGCTGTTGTGCCAAGTATGGCAAGAGTTATGTGAAACATGTGCAGACAAGAGCATTAGCTAGACATTCTTAGTTAAATGATGAAGCAGCATAGTCAAGAATGGAGTCACTGGTCTGTTTGATCAAACAACAGAAAGCAAAACCACAAAGCAGTGTGCTCAGTAAAGTTGTCCGCCTCTGAAATGGTGAACAGGAATTAATTGAATATGTATGCATGCAAATATTACGTTAAGAAGACTAGAACGGATATATGTCTTATTCTTATCACGATGAATGACAGTATCATGATTAGTAACAGCAGTAGTGGCAGCAGTCGCAGTTGTAGTGAAACAGTGATAGCAGTGGTACTGTAGTGCTTGCCCAGTTGTAGAAGTAGGCAACATCAGTACCCTCAGTAATAGTAGTTGCAGCAGCAGTAGAAGTATTGGACAGCTGTTGAGTCCTTACTGGATCATATCAAGGCTGTCGCAAGGAATCTCGGCGTCTGGGTTTACAGTAGTTTAGGTTTTAAGCAGCGCACCACAAAGATAGTCCAATCATGTTTTTATCAGCTTAGAAATATTTCAAAAATATGTTCTATCTTAACTTTTAAAGACTCAGAGACCATTTTTACACGCCTTCATCTCGCCTGGATTACTGCTACCGCCTTTTTACTTGCCTGAACCAAAAATCTATTGATCGACTCCAGACTGTACAGAACTCAGCTGCCAGGCTTTCAACCAGAACCAAGAAACGCGATCACATCGCTCCTGTTTTAGCCTCTTTACACTGGCTCCCAGTATGTTTTAGAATAGATTTATAGATTTTACTTTTAAGGCTCTTCATGGCCTTTCTCCCTGCTATATCTCTGACCTCTTGGTACCGTACGTGCCAGTATGTACTTTGAGATCCACGGGCAGAGGTCTTTTGTCTGGTCCAGAGTTTAGCAGTCAGGGCCCCGAGGCTCTGGAACAATTTGCCAGAGGAAATCAGGTTCACTTAGGGATAAGTACCTGGCAGTCGTTCTGAAACGCATACCCTGAGTGCTGTCTTGAAGGTATTTCAGCTGGAATACGTTTTGCTCAGATGTCTAAAGAGCAGTCTTTGGATTTAAAGATTCTTCTATCCAGTTTACCAAGTTGCTAACTCTATTTCCTACTTCAAACAAAGAGTATAATCTAGTGTGGCAACTAATGATTATTTTCATTTTAGATTCATCTGTTGATTATTTTCTTGATCAATCGATTAATCATTTGGTGTATAAAACGCCAGAAAACACTGCCAACTGTCCATTACAATATCCTAGAACACGTCATCAGATGTCCTGTTTTGTTCAACCAACAGTCCAAAACCCAAAGATATTCAATCTACTCTCATGACTCAGAAAAGCAGCAAATTCTCACATTTGAGAACATGGAACCATCGAATGAATGAATGACTCAAATGATTTATCGATTACCAAAATAGTTGCAGATCAATGTTTTTTTTAATTGATTAATCGATAAAGCTCCACTATAATCCAAAGTGACATCTCTTGCTCAATTTGTTCGACGCAGAATCAAAATGAAAACTTACGTTGAGTTAAGACAAAACATTTAGGTTCACTTAGTGTTTTTTTCCTAAACATTCAGGCGCATCTCATGGTCCTCATCAGTGAATGGAGTTCGCTCAGTTGTCATGGAGCTGAGTTTTCATCATGTGGCCTAAGAATGGAGCTTGGTTAGCTGCTAACAAATCCAGCAAAGATATATCACTTTTGATGACATCTTATTTCTGTATGATATGTAGGAGGAAATAGAACGACAATTTGGGAAACATTAAAAATCTTTTTTATTGTTCAGCAGATGGAGTATTTTTTAATCTGTAGAGTATTTTAGGATTCTGAAAATTATGATTTTTATTGCTAAACTTTTTTTTATTGTTGTGTTTAGTGTTGTTAAATGGCCTGCTGGGGTTTTGTGTTTCAGAAAAATGGATCCTTGGCTCTGTGACCTAAGTGTAATAATAATACATGAGAGGTAGAAACAAGTGCTATAGTAGTTATTATCTTAGTAGTGGCATAGCAGTTGCAGTGTTAGCAGTAGCAGTTTTGTCAGCATTAGTAGTATTAAAAGTAGTACTACAGGTATTTGCAGCTCTAATCCAAACAAATCTGTTGAGTGTATTCTGTTCGCACCGACACACTGTCCTGGCCCTCCAGGGAAGCTGGCGCTGTAGTCACACTGCAGCCCTCGGTGGGTGTCACAGGGCAGCCGGTCGGTGCAGGCCTCACCCTCCTGCCTAGCACATACCTGGCAGCACCCGCAGCTGTCTAACATCAGAGGAACACCGATAGGGCAGCGTGGCACGGTGGGCGGGCACTGACATGGCCCAGTACACAGCTGGCACCACACCTAAAGTGAGAGTATACTGTCACTTAGTAGCTTGTTGTGCTTTCTGTTTAAGTAGCAAATATCTGGCTCCACTGGTATTAAAATAAGGTTCAGTGCTGGAGTGGATTTGGCACTAAGACATGTAAAGGTAATCCACACAAGTCACTGTGAACAGTTCTCACTGGAACTACTTCCTGCTGAAGAAATTGTTTCAATGACAACTGTTCACAGTAATGTAGGTTATCAAGAGTAACCAGGACATTATTTCTGAAAAGACATGATGCCCCATACGCAAATGTAATATATGTACATATATTAAATTTCCATATATGAAATATATGTACATATGAAGTAAAAAGATATATGTACAAATTATATATGAAACCTATTAGAAATTGGAACAATTTCATATATGACATATATGACATATATGACATATATGTCCAGCCCATACTAATATGTATATTATACAAATTTATCATCTAGAAATGTTTAATATATGATCACATAAAAATTTTAGTATGGGTATTTCATATATGTTATAAACTTATATCTTCATATATCCAGAAGATGTATGTATGTTATATATCGCCATATAGGTAACATATATGGCAACATCATTTGTGATACAGGGGCATATACGTCATGTATCATATTTCCGAAGGGGGCTGTGGACATTTTCAAACGTCATTTTTCAATCCTTTGAGCAATACTCACAAACTTCCACTCTACAACACTGTATGTGGGCGGAAGCAGAAGTTTCACAGATCTGTATTTTAAAACCACAGCATGTAGAATCTAAACTACCAGCTGGGCTAAATACTGCTTAGGCTGTGTGAGAAAATTTGCTTTTTGTGATTTGGGTGAACTGACCATTTAATTGCTGCAAAAGTAAGAAACAACTTAAGTATTATAAATCTCTCATCCTTTGCATGTTCCAGGGCATCTTTTTACACTGCTTCTACTGTATACTGAGGTCAGATTTCAGCAAAAGCACCTGTACTTCTACTTCAGCAGGATGTTTTTGTACTGCTGACACTCCTGAACCTGGCTGACTGCTGTTCTTATAATGTGAGCAGATGTTGCTTTTCACCACAAACAAAAGGAACACAAGAGGCCCTGTCTTCGTGGCCTAGTTTGTTTACCTCAGGTAAAGCTGTCATACACCACATGTTGTTACCACGACTGCAAAGAAGCAAGTATAGCTGAAATTAGAAAGCACTTTTCAGGTCTGCATCTATCATAGAACTCAGTGTGACTCATCTGTGTTCCTGTGCAGCTCTACACACAGGTTCATACGTGTGACAGTGGCATAGTCTGTTAAAGGGAGATGTAATTCTAATAATATGTATTAGTATATCACAAATACAACAACTAAAGCATGACCACATTTAAGGCTGCAATGCTATAAAAGAGTTCACTCATATTCACTCATACTGGTCGGTGCTCTCTGACTAATGCTGTGTTGACAGGAATAGAATAAAAAGCTGTTGTACAATACTTTCCCATGTGGCTGCAGTCAGCTCTCAGTTCCATAGATGATAGAGTTTTGTTTTGCTGCGGTACTTCAAGGCTGAAGTCTACTTCCAGTTTTAAAAGGCAACATGTGTCAGAGCCAGGTCCCAGACGGTGTGCAAGGGACAGCCCCATGTAAAACCATTGGGTGGGACTTTCCACTGATGGCGTCATCATATTGGCATATCAGATATGTGTAATATGTCAAATTTCAACCAGAAAGCTTCAGACCTAAATGATATGAAACCACTGACAGACATTGTCAAGTAATCTGGCTGCGTGACAACGGGGGCTGCATTCTCCTAGCTGATTAGATGACCTTCTTTTAACCTTTTCCAGAGAGGGGGCTTTTACTCATCAACCATTACAGTGAAAAGATTAATCACATCATGATTTTGACATCACAATATTATCAACCAATATGCTTTGGTCTTTGATAAGCACTACATTTAAAGAGACCCTTCTGCCTTACTGGATTTATCCGCAGAGGAACAACAGTACTCAGGGAAACACTTTGATCAACTTTTGATTCTTCAATCAGAGAGTGAAGTCCTGTGACTATTAGTTGTCTTATATTAGATATTAGATGCCATGCCAAACATTTGACTCATCTCTCATGGGATTACAAGACACAGCTATATATTAAGCATCAAAAATGTAAGAAAACATTGGGATGGCACATTGAACAAATCTACTTTTCCTCTTCCAGACGAACACACTGTCCAGTTTCCACATTGAGATCTCAGCTGGGCACATACAGTTCTACGCTTCTTGGATAAATTGTATACAACATAATTCATTTTTGATCATTCTAAATGTACACAGTTTTAGTTTAGTCCATATATTATCAGCCCACTGTCCTTTACTGTCAGCCAACATACAAATATTATTTTTTTATTATTGAAAAAAGCAAAACCAACAGCTGAAAAACTTCTTTTGACCACAATCTCTTTATTTGTTTATTCCAAATAAATATCCTTCTAGTGAGCTTGCCTTCTTCCACATTATGTAGCAATTACATAATTGACCTAAACATACCTTCCAGCAAACCTTACATGGTTCCCATGGTTCCCAAAGCCAACTTTGGTGCACATTTGTGCACCCCCAAAAAATATCTAATAGCGCTGTTTGAAAAACTAGAAAGACCTGAACACTTCTACTAGGATATTACTTTCATCAATGCTCTTCCAAAAGATCTACCTGTTGGTTCAGCAAGAACAAATAAATAAATAAATAAATTAGTAAATGACATAATATTAATGAAAAAAAAAACATTATCTGTGTGTCCATCAGTATAGAGCCCAGGTATCTGCACTGTTTTCAGTCTAGTTGTTTTGAAGAAAGCTAGACAAAAAAAACTTGTCTCCTAAGGTGTTCCTCCTGTGAGTTCCCTCATAGTATGATGCTTAATGGCAGTCCTTTGCTTTGTACTGCTGCCACCAATAATCATAATCTACATTATTATGAAAAACAACAGGGACATCTCCAACCCATCACGCTCACCACCGTTCACCACGTCACTTTGCAGAGAATTAAGATTCTATAATTATATCACTCATACAACTGACAGACGGACTACTGTTGTGACTGACAGTCTGACCTATCATTTTACAGAGAGGATATAAATATGTATCTCATTTTGGCAGGTCTCACCTGAGTGATGATACACAACAGCAAAGAGCAGACCAGTTGGGTGTCTCGTCTATCCATTTTCATCACTTCCTTCTTTTGTCCAGCCTCCCTCCCTTCTTCTTCTCCTCCTCTGGAGAAGAGTGTAGATGTATTTATGAAAGCTGCCTACCTCCATTCATTTATATAGTCGAGGTTCTGATGTCACAGGCGGTGGACTGCAAAGTAAATAGTTACCGGAGAAGAAAGAGAACGCTCAGGCCTTTCTCCACATTCCTGTAGCAAACCCTTTCCACTGCCACTCTGCCCAGGCTGGATGGTCTTTACCTGCAGTATGCTGCTCAAAAGTGCTTAGTTAGCCTGGCTGACAGAGTTGAATGCTAATGTAGGCCAATTTACAAACCTGTGTTATCTCTCCTCTGTTGGTTCACAGTGTTGATTTTGTTTTAAATATCTTTGAGACTTCCTATCTTTCTTTACTTTAACTTCATTTCTTTCTCTTTCTCTGACTTAAACACAAACAACATCATCCATCCATCATTCCATTAAGATGCCATGACCTAATACTTCAATTAAAGCTGCAATAATCAACTTCTGAACACTAGGGGGCAGAAAAAAACTTCAAAGGAAGATGACAGATACACAGCAATCACATAATAGGTGCTTACAAAGTTGTTATGGCTAACATAGCAAACAAACTGCACATCCAGCAGATACGGAGCAACACCAGCATCCATTTGGAGCCGTGTTTGTGGCCAACTTACATCCAGTATTAACTCTCCTTTTACCTATGATTTGGTCTAGTTCCTGAGAAACATACCTGGCTCTTTAGCTGCTAAATGCTCCACTTTCTTCACCAGCTGTTTTTTGTTGCTGGGCAGGTACAGCTGGTTTATCAAAGCTTTTTTTGCTTATCTATATTTTGATAGTAACAATGAATCAAATGACTATGTGCAATATGAAAGTCGCTCATAGTGACAAACTCACTGAGGATTATCACAAAATCTGCAGTTCCCCTCATCTACAAGCCTTTTAGCCTCTTTCAGCTCACTGCTCACTGTTTTGGTTTTGTGGCCCGCAACTTTACTGTTTTGGCTCAGTCCCACAGCTCTCATCAGCCGTGTTTAGAGTGTCACAGTATTATGTTCTGTATAGTACCCTAACAAACTGGATGGCAGAAAGTAGTGTCTGCTACAATCCCACAATGCAATGAGTCACATTTCATAGAAATGAAAATTATCGTTGGGCGACTCCTGAGTGTGTACTGAGTGTTTGATATAAGAGAATACTGAATGAATGAACAGGGGAGTGGTTCACAGATGTTTGTATGTGCCTGCATGTCCACGTTTGTATGTGGGTGTGTTGGCCAACGACGTGTCATGATGTGAATGACTGTGTTTGCAGCTACAAAGAACACCTGTAGTATGTCTGGCAGAAACAATGATGGGTATTTGTCCCCACCTAGTGGTTGAATTAGATCGATAAACACACTGGTGAGCAGCTTCTTTGACTTCACGTCTTTTCTGCACAAGCACTCTTTCCCTGACTGAGTAGAATTATACCCTTTGTATTTAAATTAAACATTGTACTACTCTGACCATAAATGATAAAAGAAGACACATCAAATTCAAAAGTTAATGCAAACACTTTTATTTAAGTACTCTTAGACAATCACATTTGGATCTGTGGTCACTTTAGAGATCCCAATGCACCTGCATGTTTCAGAATATGAGAGGACCAAGACTACCTGGAAAACAAAATAATGTAAAATGTGGTGTATATACAGCACGTGTATATAATATACAGCGCAGCCAGGAAATATTAGTTTCTTTTGTGTGACACATATTGTTGGCTCTGTATTTCAGCACATTTGACACAGTGACTACAAGGTTAAACTTCAGACACTCTCCTTTAATTAGTAGAAGTTTACATGCACATCAGATGAACTGTGTGGTAATTGATGCCCAATGGTGGAAAGTTACTTAGTACATTTACTCAAGTACTGTGCTTAAAATGTACTTTTGTGGTACTTGTACTTTACTTGAGTGTTTCCATTTGATCTTACTTTTAACTTCTTCTCTACTAGATTTCAGAGGGAATTATTGTACTTTTTACTCCACTACGGTTATTTATCAGGCTGAGTTACTTTGCAGATAAATGTTTAAAAAACATGAGCATATAAAACATGATGCATTGCTATACAGTAAATTAAACAGCACTATATAAAATAGCTATAATCAGCTCCACCTCAACCAATTACAACGTTAAAATGATACATACATGTTAATGTTTTTCATTTCATTTCATTATTTCAGATACATACTGCTGGTCCACCAACACAAATGTTTCCACTTCAGCTACCTCGTCTGTGTGGGCATGAGCAGACTGAGCTTGACTGAGTGAGAGAAGTCGCACCTTTATCATTCCTATTGGTCATGATGTTTGGTGACGTCATGTAATTCCAGCATAGCTCCACCCAACTTCTACCTGAGCAGAGGTTGAATCAGACATAATAAGAGAAAACACCTGTGTGGATGTGCTGAGCCTTTTCCAGAAGGTGATTCTGGATGTGATATTTGCATGTGCCTTTCTGTAAATGTATCATCGGTGTTTCAAAGCCTCGTCCAGAGGATAGAGTTTCGGTGGATAGATATGTTGCATTTAAGTTTAATTTAAACGCCTCTGCGTCTAAGGATATTCAGTCTAGAAAATATCAAAATTATCCTTCGAGGCCCACCCAGTGTAATTAGTTTGTAACTGTAGAATACAAAACTCAGGTCAATAAAAGCCCCAAATCCCCAGAAACAATAACAAATACAGATGCTTTGAATTGATTTACTTCACAAAGTCTTATTCTGTTTGTTTTAAAGCTTTCAATTAATCTAGTATCTGCCTGCTTGAGTCTAGACCACAGTAAGTTAATGTGTTGTAGTTTAGATATTCCACCACTTGGTGGCACTGTTTAATATGTTGTCAGCAGGTTGCTCTCTGCACTGAAACTTTCAGGAAGAAGTTAAGGAAATGGAAGGTACATTTTTAGCAGTATCACATGGGGTGCGTTCCAATACTACCACACTATTTAGTATGCCAGAAAAAGATTTAGTATGTCCCAGTACATAGTATGTCAAATGCAGTATGCCAAAAATACCAGGATGTCCAACTGCATCTGGTCGCATTTTGCAGTGAGCAAACCAGCATGCTTTAGTGGCTATTCAGACCCACAATCCTCTGAGCTGCATGTATGAGCAAGAGGGTCAAAGTTCTAGGCGCAATGTTATGACAAAGTAGTACATCCCAACTGTATGCATACTGCATGCAACAGTACGTACTTTGTAAGGGCAGCTGCAGTACGTACTAAAAGTAAAAAGAAAAAGTATGCGATGTGGAACGCAGCACATGTGATTTTCTGTTGACAATGAGGAAGCCCATAAATGTCAAGCTTCAGCAACAGGAAATCCACACCTGTCACCTTTACAGGAAAAAGGTCGGAAAGCTGACTGACTGGAACCTGTGTGATAATATACTGTATCCTCTCACTGAAAGACATCAGGCTTTACCTCTGCTGACCTTAAAGTTCAACTGGAGAATCATTTGGATTTTGGAGTCGAGTGGCGTGTGTGTGTGTGTGTGTGTGTGTGGACGGACTTTGTTGGACACTTTGTCTCACTGTCAGTTGGCCTGTGCTGCAGTACGTCAGTCACTTCAGTGATCACAGGTCAAGGTTTTTGAACTCATATTCATTTATGTGAATCTCCAAAATCACTCCTGACCTGCAGATTATACAGAAGTCAAGTGACATGTGATCTTTATGCCTGACACAGCGTCCATGGGATAAACTAATGTACCATGAAGGCTAATATCAAATGGTCAGTACATGACCTTTGAATCAGTGGACCAGTGGAGTCCTAGAGCGCTACAGCAATAAATGTGTATTCATCCACAGCTGAAAATAGCCCCCAACAAATGCACTATTTACTCATGCTTGAGTAACTTTTGTTACAGAATACGGTGTGCAGTTGTTTTAGGAAATTGCTGAGCATTTTTAAAAATGAAACTATACAGTATATTTGTGAGCCGTTTTTTAGGAGGAACAAGTGGGCTTGGAGCTGAGAGCCACAGATAGGGAAGTAGAGAAGTCAGGAAGTACTGAGGGACCGACTAACACAGGGTTGGTTTTGGTATTTTCATGGGATTTGTTGGCAATAACAAAGATGTAGAATATTTCCAGCCTCAGCAAGAATTTGCTCAATATTCACTACTGTGCAATGCATCTCCTCAGGTTTTTGTTATCAGAATGTTTGTGGTTAGGAGTGCTGATGTCTCTACAGTCACACTCTCAATGAGACAATGACACAGCTTTCCTTATCAGTGCTGATTGATCAGCTACTTTGGGATCAGTGGCTGATTGATTGCTTATGACCTCCTCAGCTGTTTTCAGTGTGATCTCGTTTTAGCCAGTTGAATACCGTTTAGTGAAATTAAGATAATGCTCCAGCTCAAACCAATGCTATGCTACTTGATGATCAACTCAAGACTTGATGGATGACTGCGTAGTTACACTAAGTGTCCAGAGGAAGGTATGGTGGGATGTTGTTGTATGTGCAGTGCATCTGTGAATTCAAATATATTAAAACAGTCGCAGCATATGGCCAGAGGAAATGATCATTTTTTCACTCACAGCTATACACACTCTGTTATGTTCAGTGGTTCAACAGATCAGCGACATTTGGGCTGAACTGTTCTGAGTGGCTGCAGAAAGCCTCAGACCCACCAAGGTAGTGAAGCGACAATTTTCCAAGACAACTGGAAGGGAAGTGGGTATAGTTGTTGCTTCCTGGTGTTTCAGCCCCAAGGGACATATGTAGTGCTACACATCAATAACAATAGTGCTGACATCTGCACTGCAGATTCACAAACAGAAGGGTTCCTGCTTTTGCATGCCGACTGCCTGACATTCCAGCTGTGCATTCCTTCCTTTTAAGATTACACAGATCGCGGCCAGACCAGTCAGAGCTCACGCTCAAGCTGCAGAGAACATGATGCTTGAATGTACTAACATACTATATAAAGCCCATTTGTCCATGACAGTAATTGTGAACATCTCACAGTGTGTTTGGAGTAACAGCATGACCCATGTAGACCTGTGTGGAGTCTACCACCAGAATAATTAGACTTTCTCAGTGTTTAACTGTGATCAATTAATAAAGCAATTACAAATTAATGAATTATATTTTCATTTAATTTATGCATTAACATCAATAATAATCATAAATAAAATAATAGACAGACCATTACTTTTTCATTCTATTTCATTATTGTCTTTGTAAATGGTGAATCACTTGCAACTACTTTTGATAGTTCTGATAGAGCCTATTTGAGATTTTTGGATATAATCGATACATCTGATCTGTCATCATAGAGCCTGTCAGCCTAATTAGTATGTATATGTGTGGGGTATTCATTTTTGAACATTTCTGACCTGACAAAGATCCGACTGGGATCGTAATGTTGTCTACTTAAATAAATAATTTTGTGGTTTGGAGTCAGTGTGCAGACGTTACTCTTTCACATTTGCCCACTTTGCCTGGTAGGTCCAGGCTGGCAGGCCAAGACTTCAGGTGGAGCATGTGTGTTGTTCAAGATCTTCTGCAGCCAGAGCACCAATGTGCATTAATCTGCCACTCAAAATGGCCCCCAACAAATGCATTATTATCTCCTGTTTGAATAATGTTTGTTAAAAACTACTGCTCCCAGCTGTTTTAGGAAACTACAGAAACTTTTTTTAAAGATGAAACTATATATTTGTGACCTGCTATTATAGATTTACATCTTCAGTAGGAACCAATGGACTTGGGGAGGATGTTGTGTTCGCATCATATGGGATGGATGGTAGAGATGGGAAACATCCCCATGCTTATGACTTGCAAGCATTCACATTATCAAGACGGTTGTGTGATTGCGGAATTGGTCGTGTCAGGACTAAACTACTGTGCACTGCCAATATAACACCATGTCCATTACATTTGGGTTTAATTACACTGAACAGTGGTCTTTGGCTGATGTGAGGCATCTATGTTTGTTTGGTTTTCAGTTACTTCTGTATTATTGAGCGCCGAGTCAGATATATCAGAATTTTCAGAAAAATCTGAGTTTTCCAGACAACAATTTCGTTGTTGACATTAACGCTATTTACATGTTGGAGTTACGTAATTCTGAATGACATTAACGTGGCATGAGTGCCACCTACACGGTAGGGAAATCAGAAACTATTGAGACAAACACATTGTCGGTTTTGCTTTCATGGGATTTGTTGACAATTATAAAAATATAAAATAATGACAACCTTATCCTTAAACTCCTTGTATTATGGATGTATTTTATGATATCTTAACTATATGTGATTGATTTTACATTTCAGCTCTGCTGGCCTCTCTAAGCAGTAAGGCAGCAGTAGCTCAAGTCATTCCTTGTCAGTTATTCTCATTTGCCCAGACCATGTGGGCACAGGGAAGGGCGAAACGGGCACACCCAGCTAACCGTCACAGAAACAAAATGCTAAAGATCTCCTCAGAACTCTCTAGCTTTATTAAATTCATTCCCACGCCTCCTACACACTTCAGTCATTGTCATACAAATGTTAAGAATTCACACAGATTAGAGGTACTTCCGACCTTAATTGAAACAATGCCCTGATGTGTACAAAGTCAGCAATAAAAAAAACATGTTTTCATTCAAGCAAATGGCTTTAACATGTACAACAAAGGACTGTAAAGTATGTTGAAATAAAGAGTCAAGTCATTTGAACACAACAAGGTCCAGATGTATAGTACAGTTCCTGTCAGGATGAGAAGCAGACGACTAAAACAAAATCAGCCAGCCTGGATTGTTCCACAGTTTATCCAGGGAGGCAGAGTTGCATAGAAGAGTGTTGCATGTAAAACAAGTGACCTATTAGACATTAGAGTTTAGTCAAACACTGTGCTCCTGCACACATTTACAGGTACATTATTCCAACACCAAAGGAAACCATCCCGAGGCAGCTACATGCACATGGAGGGGAATATTTTGAGGATTTGCTTAAATCTCTTGATATTTTAAGTACATTCCTCTAAATTAAAGTAAAGTAAAAGCAATTCCTCAGAAATCAGAATAAATTCTAAGAATAAAAAAAAAAGGTGTGAGAGCTGATCATCTCAAGCTTGGCTCTATCATTAGCTTATCGCCAGTTCAAGACTATCATTTCTACCCTGCACAATCAAATATTCACACATTAGTGAAACAAAGGTGAAGAACTGAGGTATTTCACAGAGATTCAAGAAATTAACCAAAGTACATTATGGACTGTGTTGAGCTAAAGGTGTGTAAACATCTGTATCACTGTAAACCCATTTCTCATCATGTATCAGTGAAAACAGAAAGAAACAGTCAAGCAACTGACAAATCAAAAGCTCTGTCGCTTATTCCAAACCCGCGTGATGCATTTGCAATCTAAGGAAATGTGCAAACACTATGATGACATGAAATAAAAAGCTGTTGCTTTGAAATCTGCCAGGTTTTGTCTCTAACTGAGGAATGTCTTTGTTGGAAAAATGAAACAATGGCTCAGTAAAGAAAAGGTGAAAATGTGCAGAAACACGAGGTAGTACAATTAAAAAGAAATAAGATTCTTTCAAATCATTCAGGGTCCCAGTTTAGTTCAACATATGACTGACTTCAGGAAAATCTTTCATTCAGCTTCTGCAGTCTTGCGACGTTTGGTTTCAGGGCAAAAATATAAACAGAGTGACAATATTCAGGTGAGGTTCACTGTACAAATGTTCCACAATACCTCTAAACTCGTCATTGATCACATTCCACTCTTGATCACAGGCACAATTAGACCTCACGAAGGCCTGTGACTGATTTTAGCAACACTTACATTAAGCGTGATTATTTCTCAACAAGAAACAACTCCCATTCATCACAGTTTAAAACCTATAATGCACCCTAAACGTTATGAAATAACTCTGCGGCTTCGCTCTTTTAACATGAGTGGCACCTGTTCAAACAAAGTCTTCAGTTCCCTTTAAAAACATGATTTTACTCAACAAATAAAATGGTCCACAGAAAAACAGTTAAATGCAAAAAGACTGTCAATTTATGTCTTATTTGAAAGTATCGTTCCTTTTGTTCCTCAGCCATAATTCCACTTTAAATACTGAAGAAACTAAATAATTGAGACCATACACCCTGAATAATGTATTTGGAGTGCCAAATCCAAGACAATTCTAGCTGATCTTGAGCCAAATTTGACCTGACTAGCAATTTCAAGGCACCACAGGTATAAAGAATTAGATTACAGTGGAAATCAAAGGTACAAAGTTCCTATGAAGTTAAATGACAGGCTGCCAAATAACCTGCTATCCGCACTGGGTTTCTAGTCTGAGGCAAAGAAGAGGGGTAAAATAACATGGTGCATGTGAAACGCTTACAAGTCTCCAGATGTACTCCTTATCATTACATTCACTCCATCACGTGCGTGTCTAGTTCAGCTTTCCAAAATGTATTGATAATGTTTTCACATTTCTGTTTGTAAAGAGTGTTGAAAATCAAACATTGACTTTTTATGACCAAAGGGGCAGAAAACAAATAAAAAAACAACAACAACTCTTAAACAACAATTGGGCTTAAATTTGACCTGGGCGTTAGTTTCTTAGCCTTTACATTCACGGCAACAGAAATGATATCCAACATGTCCATGTGAGACTCCAACAACTAACTGAAAATACTGCACCACTGCATGTTCAGTGAGAAGTAGTCTGCTAACACTTCACTGAAGATGCATATTCGAGCACTAAATGGACAGCTTGAGACACTGATGTGGAGTAGTAAAGACGTTGCCAAGAAGTACCATAAAAAATTGTAGCAGTTAAAGGCTGCGGAGGGAAAGGGTGGCGCTGTGTGGACAGGGCAGATCGATTTTTTTGATGTGACTGAGTTTCCATTGATCCCTTTGGACTGTACTGAGAGCAGCACTGCCTGCAGGCTGACAGATTGATCTGTCAAAACATGATCACAATATGACAAATTAGGAAAACAAAACTCGGGCTAAAAATATCTACAATTATCCAGTGGCTAACAGGGACGGGCAATATGACGATTTTTACTGTGAGGCTATATTTTACTGCTCTCTTGTTTATACTAAAAAGGTAACTATCCCTTTAAAAAGCTTTGGATGCATCAGGATATTGTCGGAAATACTGTGAAATCAATTAGCATCACTATTTTCTGACAGTACAGAATTTTCAGGACTTTTTTGCAAATATTTAATTAACTGGATTATCCAAAACGGTCTCAAATTTCCAGAAAATTGACTGTATGATGATATATATCGATATCGCGATATAAAATTACATATAGCATGACAATGGATTTTACACACGTAGCGTACCTCAGTGTAAACCAACAGACGTCTGGAGAAATTTGAACCCAACAACAGAAAAAGAGTCACGACACTGTTTTCTGTCATTACGTAAAGCTGTCAAATCTCACTGGGGCAACACATGGCAATCATGTTTACTGGAGTCTGTTGTGACGACAGGCAATCTACTGGAAACAACACAAGACAGGAAAAAGTGTGGAATACAATCCGAACTGTCAGCAAAGTTAAACATCTGACATAAGACCAGACTTCACTGAAGTTTTAGACAAAATAACAGAAACTCCACCACATGAAGCGAGAGGTTTCCAGTAGCAGTGTGTATCTGATGTCACAGTGTTTTGATTAAATATTATCAAAGTGCCAGACACATGGTGACGATCACCCCTGTGACCACACACACATACAAACTGACGCTGCAGCTTGGCTTCAGCTTGGTGTTGTTGGCACAGTCTCTATATCTCATGTTTTCTGATGGGAATTTCTCCAGACCTCAATTCTTTGATGGCGGCATGGTTACCTCCGTTTAATCAAGCTTCCCACTAAGCAGACGTAATGTTTCTTGCTTTATTATAATAGTCAGGGCAAAACAAACATTCTCCATCAGAATTGGCAGATGACTTCACTGTAAACAAGTTCAAAGAAAACATAAACCCCATTTCAGTATCCAGACTTCAGGAGCAACTGCTTTCCTCTGCTTCTCCTTTATCTTCACAGTCTTCAGATTAAAACAGGGAGACCCTCACCGATGTAGCAGCCCCAGGTAGAAACATGTATCTGCAGAGAAACACAAGAAAAATAAGTCATTTAAAGTGTTTAAAAAAAAAACAAGCAGATCAACAGCAAAAGGCACAAAACTAGGATTTTACTGTTTGTCTACACATGTGGGACATGGTAGGAGTCGAGAGGAACAAGCTTGTGGCTGGAGTGCAGCTAATTAAAGGCTCTGGGTTACTTCAGGGCATGTCTAATTACCTGTGTAACCTGATTTCTCTGAGTAACCTGGCTTCTTGTGTGCATGTAAACATCCTGAAGGTCGTTTGTAAACAGTCTGTATCAATAAGAAACGAGCTGGTCATGGCCTGCGACCTTTCTACGGGCGCCAACATCAGGCCAAAATGAGCACAAGAAATATCAAATCAACCGTCATAAAATGGATTAAATACTTCAGCGCTGAAACAAAACACAAATTTAATCTGCAACTATTCTGGTAATCGATTAATCATTGCATTTTTCACTATTTTCAGACATGTTTAGACCCAACACATACCCGACTAATCTAGAAAATAAATGCCAGGTTTAGCGATACTAACAAGAATCCTTATTTGCAGCCCTAAAATACATCCAAGCTCTCACAAGATGATTGTTTTCCATTTTGGATACTATGACTTCCAATGAGGTTTCTAAAGGTGTAACCCACAAGACTTTACAGAGTCTCTTTTTAAGGGTTTGATGAATTATTCTGCTGCAGTACAAAGGAATAAATCCTACAAGTTCAATGGTGGTCACATCAGTAACTTCAGATAGTGACCATGATAAGATGCTTTTACATCATGAAGAGAACTTGGAACGTCTATGCTTAGCTACTTTGCCTTTGTGTGCATGTGTGTTAGTAACAGTAGGTGTTAACACACATGCATACATTGTTTGTTAGAGGACCACAACGGAGAGTGGAGTAAGTGGAGCTTTACACTTTGGTATTTTAGCTTAACACATCCAATAAATAAGTGACAAATACAATAGTGCTGCTCCCCTGACAGATCTTTATTTGCTAGCAGAACATCTGTCAGCAGCTCTGTTATAAACAGGGTTTTCCTTGAGGAGAGACTGAAGTCCCCGGGAGGATTTCACCCCTCAGCCAGCTGCTTCACACAGCCTGAAAAACGTGAGTGTGTGGCGTGGAGACGGCTGGAGATACGTTACTGACATTCTACCAACCTGATTTGAAACACTGAGTCTTACTGTGCAGCAGTAAGGACCTGAAATTTGCAGCAGCCTATAAACACAGAGATGTGCTGAGTCAGTGCAGCAATGCCACGCCGCTGCAGCAAATTGTCTCAGACTCTTTTATTATAGCAATGCCCACTGCAGAGTGCCCTGCCTGCTGCACACACACACACTGCATGTAGAAAGACATGGATTCAAAACAGCAGCACACGTGCAAATATCTCAAAGGATATACCAAAAGAAGAAGTCTAGCCTGGTGGTTGAATGAATATGGATACTGTACACTGTAGCAACAGTGAGTAAAGCTGACGTGATAAAGAGCAGTAAAGGCACTTATTCAGCATGGTGTAACTAAAGCCTGAGGTGAGGTGGGACACACCATCAGGGGTATTTACTGAGGCCACAGGCCTGCTGTCAATCACACCGACAGGGCAGCTGACTCCAGGGCCACAAACCCTTCTCAGTAGCCTGGGAGGTCCTGCACTCCACCTCACATCAACACAGCTAATATGTCTGATAGCGAGTCAGTCCATAAACCGCCGTGCTGAGGATTATCATCAGCCATTGTGCAGCAGTGAGGAGCCTCTGGTGAATCCTGCGTCACAAACAGTCCTTTGTTAAATCTGACCTGCAGCTCCGTGCAAGGGGACTGGTGTGTTTGGAGATGCGCAGCCGCTTGGCTTGTCAGTCACAGATACAGTTTGTGCCAGCGTACTCTGTTACATAACTGACTTAAAGAGGTTCAGGCAGGGATTTAGTGCTTCATCCTGCAGCCCATGGAGACAACATGTTTTAATGGCCAGTGCTGACTTGTCAGTTTTATGTAGAATGGGAATTTGGCTGACAGATTCATGGTCTGGAGTCACCTTTAGCCATATGAATGCAACACAACACAGTCTGTTGCTGGTAACAGGGCTATTGGGTACTTAATGTACCGATACGCTCTGGACTACTGATGCTGCATTTGGATACACAACTTAAATATTCATTCAGGCTCTCAAAGGAGGATTGGTCTCTCCTGGGGACTGCCTCTATCCAACGTCTTCGACACTGTACTGAAAACTCTCCACAATGTAGAGGATAAACCCTAATATTTGAAGGTTTAGTTCACCCAGATAACAAACACATTTTGTCACTTATCCCTAGCGGTACCTATACATGCACATAATTTATGTGCTGAGGTTTGAACTGAAGAGAAATAATGCTGCTGTATGGGCTCCTGCTATTCTTCCTTTTCAGAGGCAGGGCTTGCCAGTGGCTTTTTCTTGGGCAGCTTGAGGCAGCAGTGTTTGGTGAGCTCACTGAGATCTGATCCCAATGTGTGCCAGACTATCCCCAGATATGATCTGACCAACTGGATAGCATTCCGATTACAATGTGTCCTGTGTGCATTCACACCTGCATGAACAAGCCTTTGTCCTTATCCAGATAAGATATCCAGATACAGACCTAGGGATTGGGCCGGAGAGCATTTTATGGAATGCGAATGCAGTATTTAATCTGATCGTCCTTTGGAATCTCTAATCAAATCTACTTGGGTTTACCTTTTGACATTTCTAACTACAATTACAAATCTGTAATCATTTGTTGGCTGAGAGGGCAGAAACACTACACCGCCCTGTTTGTCTCACTGAACTGCAAGAACACTCAGGGGTTCAGCAGACCAACAGGCAGAAAGCAGAGCAGAAGCAGGAAGGTCAGCGGGTATGTTTGCAGCTCCTTCCCCCACCCTGCTCACATAATATGCACTCCTCCCCATCCTCCTACAAGAACAAGGCACATGACGTAAGAGCAAACAAAGGCAAAGGGTAAGACACAATGCCTTTCACACATTAAATTAAGTGATTCGGATCAGTTAAGGAACAAGCAGGTAACCATCATATGTGGTAACGTGAAACACCTATGTACAAAACAACAAGAAGAGCCAGTATATGCTCACTCGGCCTCTTTAAAACACAGGCATCTGTGTGGTGATGGATCTGGGGCTCTGGGGCTGGGGGAGGGCTGGGGCTTTGGTTGCATAAGAGGTGTCCTGGTTGGCGCCAGCTCAAAAAACACACGCGCGTCTCCAGGCAAGACGACTGACAGTACAAGAGCACACACACTGAGGGCAGTCACTGAAGTTACTAAATATGTGCATGACACTAACAGCAACTCCTCCTTCACTCTTAACCACTCACTTGCACCCATAAATACACATAAATACACATAAATACACTCCATGGAACCTGTCAGAACACCTCACACTTCAAATGTCATTTACTGCAACTGACTGACAGCAATTAAAGTACAGGCCTGAACAGACCTGAGGACAAAGAATCTGACATGAACGAGGAGCATTTTATGTCCTCACAATAGTTACTTAAGCCGGCCTGAAATACTGTACACACATGCACGGGCAGGACCTATACACATGCATTAATGTATGGAGAGATGTCAGAGCGAGGAGGCTGCCTCATAGGACAGCGCCCTGAGCAGTTAGAAGTCCGGTGCCTTGCTCAAAGGCACCTCGCAGTGCCCAGGAGGCAAACATCCGGTTCCCAAGCCACAGACTGAGCTACTGCCACCCCGTACTACAAACTACAAACCACTGCAAGCAACGACATGGCACTTAACTTCAACCAACAGCAAAGGCACACTAAAGACAATTCCTTAGAAGACGTGTCTCATCTTTTTGACATCAGAACAGTGGGAACATTTTGCATGTCAGTGGTACTATACATTTTCTACATGTTTATAGGACATTTAGTAATGTCAATGTCAGATTTATGGATGTTTGGATGAGAAACTGCCATCATTAGATCGTTTGTCAGTTCCAATTTGCATGATGAGTGATGTGGTGGTAGAAGTGGTACAAAGTTTGATGCAGAATGCATCATTCGGTTTTCTAAGGGCCAGGGTATGCTAGAAAAAGAAACCAGTCCAACCACTTCTGTAGACAAAAGTATTCCGAACAGCCACACTCAAGGCGGGGTGAAGAGCCTGCCTTCATAGAGAGAAGCAAGACACAACAGTCTTTCCTGGAAGACATTCATAATGTTGCACTCGATTGTACATGTGAAAAGTGACAGAAATAGTTGTGTCAAGAATGAAAAAAAAAGAGAGCCTGAGAGAGAAGTTCAGACCCTTCAGAAAGTTGTCGGACACAAATTACAACATCACAAAGGTGTGGGGGAGGGGGTTTCCGAAGTGGTTTGACCATCCAGCAAGCACTACTCATGAAGTATACTGCTGTCTCAAGGGTTACAACACTATAAGACGGAGTGTGTGTGTAACAATGCTCTTTAAAAGCATGGTCAGTTTGCTGTAGTAGATCCATCAACAACAGACATACACAGAACTACTCAGAATAAAATTACATAAAGTACATAGCAAATAAACAATTAGTTTCTCTCTCGTACACTTACTCTCAGTCGTTTACCCATTTGTTTATGCTCTACCTCTCTCTCTCGTCCCCTTAATTTTCTTCTTTTTAGACTAGTCGGGTAGAATCTAAAGCCTTGATCAAACTTAGCTACACACATGGACAGCTGCGGTCTTGCATGCAGACAGCGGACGCTCATGTGCTTCTATACTTATACTACAATCTGCCTTCTGCATACATACTTGTAGATACTATGTGTATGTGTGTAACTGTGTGTGACCGCTTAACGAGAATAGGAGCATGGATGGGGAATACAGTGCATATACTTGGAGATGCAGTAATTTATAAACAAGGCAGAGAGCAGAACAGACAGCAGTACAAAAAGGTCAAAGAAGTCATGAGGTGATCATATGAAGATAAAGGTACAAGTACCTGTAAAACAATCTGGTTGAGGGTCATGCAGCATACATAACCTGGTCCATTCTGGCCTGCAGCTCAAAAGCATCGGGCCGGTCCTGAGGGTTGACGGCGAGCATGTCATGCAGCAGCTTCCTCACTTCATCAGACATGCATGACCTGCGTTTCTGTGGGATGTTCAGTACCATTTTTGGATTCTCTAGCAGTGCCTCACCCACTGGCACAATGTCCGCTCCTTGTCTCACATATGTACCCAGCAGCTCCCGCTTAGACTCAGCATCAATGAAAGTAATTCTCTCCAACATGGCCCAGATGATGATCCCGAGGGCAAATATGTCAGCCTTGGCTGTGTAGTGGCCCTCCCACACCTCTGGAGCCATATAGAAGTCTGAGCCGCACGCCGATGACAACCAAAACTTGTTGACGTTTACGTTTTTGTTCTTGTCTTCGCCTTCTTTGCCCTCGCTGGCGTTTCCTAAACCAGCGCAAACTTTACTCAGGCCAAAGTCGGCCACCTTGAGAACTGGTGTCCCCGACTTCTCTGAGATGAGGATGTTGTCAGGTTTGAGGTCTCTGTGGACAATGTTGTTTTCATGCAGGAAAGCGACGGCGCTGGTCAGCTGGAGCATAAAGCTGCTGTTGGTTTGCGGGTCGGGCCGCCGAGACAGGATGAACTGGTTGAGGTCACCACCTTCACAGAACTCCATGACGAACCACAGGTAACAAGGCTCCTCCGGAGGACCGAGCACTCTCTCACCTGCAACAGACGCACATCTGTCATTCACACAGTGATGCAATGATACACCAAAGACTCTAAATTGCCCGCAGGTGGATGCGAGCGTGGTTGTCTGTCTCTATGTGTCAGCCCTGGGACTGGCGCTGTGGCGTATGTGTCATGCCACCTCTCGCCCATTATCAGCTGGGATTGTCTCCAGCCTCACTTGAGCCTCTAATGGATAAACGGGTGTAGCTAATGGATGGACTGAGAAAATACATCAGGTCACCAGCTACGGATAAGGTTCATTAGATTTATTTTAGTGGCTATTTCATGAAATTATATGTGAATAAGTGTTACCATTAGATACTTGGCTGAAGTGATTACAAGTCCCCAACAACCCAGTGAATTTGCACTCCAACTATCTGACTCCACTCCAATCTCACTGGACGTGCCCTGCCTTTCTTTATCAGGGTGTTTCTTGAAAAGGTTACGTGTGGGTGGCATTTATCTGAATTTCAAGCCGGCGGACACTTTGTGGAACCAGTTCAGGGAGTCTCTAACATGATTTGACATGTATTTTAGATTTGCATCAAGAACAATGTGTCAGACTGACTGCAAAGAGTTAAGAATTCTTCATTAATGAGCCACTGTAAGCCAAACAATGGAGAGAGGTATTCAACCAAGTGGTTAAAAAGAGTGCTCTATATGTAAAGTGCCATGAGATAACTTTTGTTGTGATTTGGTGCTATATAAATCAAAATGACTTGACATTATTCAGACTGTCTACTCCTGTTGCTACAACCTTTGAACAGATTAAGTGCCACTACTGTGAAGGAGATTTGGAGTGATAGTTGAGATAAATCATTCTGTCTTTCACAATATCACCATAATGTGATTTATCATAAAGACCACAACACCTGCACTAGATAAGTACCAGCACAGCACATGAAGACAGATTTGATTAAAAAAAAGGGGGAAAAACTTGATGTTGTGGATTTGGCAGAAGTGCAGTGATTGTCAAAGGAATGTGCAAAATACCTCTGTGAATACAGCCAGCACAGAGAGACTCCATTTTAGTGAGTCTCAGCCTCGGGAGCTCCCTCACCAAGTCTACCCATCCCCCAGCGAGTCTGTGTCATGGCGACAACAACAATTCCGCTTCAAAAGGACATTTTCTAAGACAAAGCCCTGCAAACTAAACCTTGGAAGCATACTTTGTTCTTTAGGGCCACTGAAACCTGGCTACAGGCCAACACAACAAATGACAAGACACAAAGCACAAGCACCAAGATTAGCTAAACATCCTCTTCTGGGTTAGCTAGCTAAGTCAAATGACCAGTGTGATGTAACTATTGAAGACAGTCAACGAAACTGTTGACCATGAGGGTTCAGGGTCAGTTATTCGAAAAGACTCCTGCATGTCCATATACAGTGAATCAATGTCTAAAGTAAATCAGTGTCTAAATTTGAGGAACTACTCCCTGTTTTGACAAAAAGTCAAAACTGCATTAAAAAAACATGTAATTTAACATTACGTTAGATATTTCGGATGATCACCAAATCTCATCGCTACAGCATAACAGTTACTGAAGCGTTAGGGGTCGCTTTTCAATTCGGCATTAATTCAAACCAAAAAGCAGCACTTCCTTCCCTCCAATGTCCAAGTCTGCTAATGTGACTCAGCTCAAACAGCTAACATTGGAGCGCTAAAGAGCCTGACCTTTGAGCGAAGTCTCCACCAGACGCAGGTACTGTTTGGACCGTTTGTTCCCGTGACTCATTTTCTGGGCCATGCCGTTCCTCTGCAGCACACACTCCTCCAGCTGCACCACATTTTGGTGCCGTTTCTCCAGACTTGCCAGCGCCCAGAACTCCTGCAGGGCGAGCTCCACGTTTTCCGGCGCGTCGCATCGCAGTTTCTTCACGGCAACTTTAGCACCAGACCTCCGGGCCACCGCTTCATACACCACGCCGTATGTGCCCCTTCCCACCTCCCGCAGCAGGCTATAGCGGGGCGCCATGACCCTCCGCTCCAGGTTGTCCTGCTTGAAGAGGCCGATGTCCTCCTCCATGTCATTGTCCTTTTCCGTGTTTCCCACGCTCAGACACCGCAGCACATTGGACTCTTCGGCTCGCGCTCCGGCTTGTTGTCTGCAGCAGGCTCGCGCGCTCCTCGTGCGTCTCCGCCAGTTGTCACCACCAACTGCATCCATGCGTCCGCGTGAATCCTTCACGATTCAAATATTAAATAGAAAAATGTCCACATTTTGTCAACAACAGCAGGGTCCATGCGATCCCTCGGTGTCCTCTATTTAAATGGAGAAAACAGGAAAGAAAGTGGCTGAGCAATGTAGGTTAAAGAGGGGAGGAGGGTAAACTGAGGAAAAGAGGAGTGAAGATCGATACAATATATAAGACACAGCTTCCGGTCAGTACTTCAAAATAAAACCAGTAATGTTGAACGGCTGGGCAGGCACTGTGTGATTTTATTGATCTGTGTACAGGAAATCAGGGCTGCAACCATCAGTTAGAGCTGAAACAATTAATTAATCAATTAGTTGTCAACCATTAAATTAATCAACAACTATTTTGTTAATTGATTGGGGTTGGGGTTAGGGCTGCAACTAACAATTATTTTCATTATTGATTAATCTGTTGATCATTTTCTCGATTAATCGATTAGTTGTTTGGTCCAGAAAATGTCAGAAATGGTAAAAAAAAAATGTTGATCACTGTTTCCCAAAGCCCAAGGTGACGTCCTCAAATGTCTTGTTTTGTCCACAACCCAAAAATATTCAGTTTACTGTCACAGAGGACTGAAGATACCAGAAAATATTCACATTTGAGAAGCTGAAATCAGAGATTTTGGACACTTTTCCTTCAAAAAATGATAAATCGATTATCAAAATAGTTGGTGATTAATTTAATGGTTGACAACTAATTGATTAATTAATTGTTTCAGCTCTAGTTGGCGTTAAGAGTCTAGGTTCAAGACACAATTGAGTAACTTGAGTAAAACAGCACAGTCTTTTATTTAATTGTGATCAATTGGCAAACAAAAGTCAGACTTCTCATGTGTAGCTATATGTGTATATCTGTGATTTACTGTATGTCAAAAAAACTACTGATTGGTCCTTCCTATGCATCATGTCAGCCCATATTATTTTACTAATCCCGCTTAATTGTACCATATGTTAAATACGATTTTCCTGTCCTGTCAACATGTACACGTATTTGTTTTATCCATATTGTTCAAATTCAGTACTTTTATTTCTGAACGCAAAAATATCGACACTTCCGGCCTGTTTTAGGCTCCATGTGTGGCTGCTTGACGCCACTGAAGGGACAGGTTGCAGAGTTCAGATGTACCATTGCCAAAGAACACGGGGTACCAAAATACACTTGAAAAAAAAGCCCGACTACTCTGTGTCGGTGAACACACACATTTGTAAACATGATCTAACATAACCGAATAAATGGTACTTTCACCATATTTTCAACTTACAGAAATGTCCTTTATTTCAACTTCGTCCGAGGTAAACCATAACATCGGTGCATTGGTGTCATACAGACCTGTCTGTAATTTAGACCTGAAATAAATGTCAGCGGCCGTTTAAATATTTAGATATAATGTGGTAAACACTCAAAATGACATTGGAAATGTGCTCGTCTTTTAATCTTTACTTTTTTACAACTATCCCTCCCCCCGCCCGTTTTCCGGATGGTTTCTTCCCCCCCAAAGCTCTTGTCCAGCATGGTACTTCACGTGCGCGCGTCCTCACCCCGCAATGGCACGTGTTGGGCCACGCTGCCTCCAGAGGCAAGAACAGATGATGTAATTTCTAGTATAAAATATCGTTTTATTTGTTGATAGAAATATCCGTGATTACTTATTCATTTATTTATTATAATTTATTTATCTTTATAATTAATTAGACTATAGATCACCTGAGCGAAGTGTTTGACCTGTGGAATTGATCTCTTATTGTTAGGACAAATTGTATGGATTTATGCTTTTAATTCTAAATGTTTATTTTAGTTTGTATGAGTGAACACAGAAATGATGAATAATATGATATGATAATATGAATATAGTTTTGTTCTCAGATGTAAGTTTGTCACATTACTCTAAAACAGAGTAAATTGTTATGGAGGAGTGTTTTCTCTCCTGGCTGGACAGGGGGGTTAAAATATCAGGTTCAGCTTAAAAAGATAGAAAGAAAAGCATCCCTCCATCACCAACCATTCACCACCACATTTTAGGGGATTTGACTCCATTGCTCAGTGGTCAGGACACATGAAAGCTCCAATATATGGTGTTTAATGTTTTATTTTATGGTAGCCTGCAGGAACAGTTTTATTAAAGCCCTACACAAACTGCAGTGCTCGAAAGTGGACTGCCCCGCATCAGCAGGTCCTTGGCACAGCTTACTGTGGTCTGAAGCCAGAGGAGCCAGGAGTCCCAGCATGTGGATAAGTAATATTTTGAAGTAAATAAGTCAATAATAAAGCCCTTTCTGTCTCAGACCTGGGGCAGGTATAGCCAGCTGGACTTCAGGTGTCCAGTGTTTGTTTCCGTCTTTTTGAATAACAGAACAGTCTTTTCATTGTACAGTTCTGACATCATCCCTTATGAAACAAAATTTATGATGGCCACAGATGACTTCATCGGTCTGCTGTGTCCCTGGTGAGAGAATGTCTGGGATGTAATGTTTATTATTCCATTTACAGACGAATCTCATCTCCTCTGAAGCACCAACAGCTCTCGGTGTCTTGTACAGCACTAAAGATAATTCTTATTCTGTTATTTTCCAACATGTTTGCTGATAATCTAATGAACACACACTAAAATTATTATTTCCAAGTCCTCATATAATTTAAAATATTTTGGCAGGAAAGTTTGCAACAACCTTTCAGGCCATAACTCAATGTTGAAGGAACAACTCTAATGTCTGTAGAGTCCATACATCAACTGTTTGGTAAAACAAAATATCTGAGATTTTGAGAATGATTTTGAGAAAAGAATTCAGAACATTATGAGAATAAAGATGACATAGATGACATTTTGAAAAAAAAGGTTGTTAGATTTTGAGTATAAACAAAATGATGTATAATATCAATTAAAAAAAATACTTTTTTAAGGGAGTCATCACGCCCAATAGACCTTCGTCATTAGACTTATCTGAGTATTTTGTGTTTTGTATGCACTCCTGGAGCAGTTGTGCCACATGACTGACAGTAAGACAACATTTGATACCAGTTCCAAACAGATACAGATCATTTTAAAACATTATAATACAATAAGTAAGTCAAAAATTGGCTTCGCATTCAGTCGGAACATGACTCCAGCAGAAGAGAAGGCACTTAGGGTTTGGCCACAAGGGCCCCTGCTTAAGATTTTATTTATCAAAACATCCCTTATTACAATGCTTTCCGCACCTGTCTGTTAGTGTCAAATGAGATCCTATGAGACTTTAACTCCTCGTCACCAGTTTACCACTATTATTACAAATTGATGTTGCCCCATTTTTCTTTATGTTGCATTCTTTGCAGCACGCCCGTGATGGACGTGCATGCCATTTGTCTGTTTTAAGTGGAACAGGTGTGTCTGAGGACAATAAGCTACTCGGCTTCAATCCCATACCTACACTAAATCTCTGAAACAAAATGCTAGAAAAATCAAGACAAAAAAAACCCATAAACTGCAAATAAACCAATTTTAATATTTTTGTACATTTGTACACGCATGTACTAAAATCACTGAATGTAGTAAGGCTTAACAATGCAATTTTTACACAATGCAAAAAAGTTTTATTAACATTTCTGTAGCCAAAGATCATCCCTGAACATAAAACATTTAAAGGTATCAAAAACAATGATATGAGAGGTCAAACATAAAAAACTACAGACTACGCTCACTGACTGGCAACGCAGTTTAAGTGTCAAGGCCAGCTGTCTTTATGAATATACATTTACAAACGCCTCACTGGAGGTGATCCAAACAGCAAGAGCTAAACTCGATCTTCTGTCAGCTGTCCACAGTTAAGAATAACAATGTGATTATTGGTATTAGTAATTAAGTATACAATATTTTTAAATTGTAGTAACAATAAAAAAGAAATACAAAAAATACAAAAAACAAAGCATGACAGACTATTCAGTCTTTGAACCTGAAGGTTTAAAATTCACATGAGCACATCTTACAATAAAATTTTGGATACAGTTGACATGGACGTTGTAGGACTTCTTATTACAAATGCATACATATTAAAGAAAAAGGCGTATGTAAATCAGAACATAACATAAAAAAACTATAGACTAGGCTCACTGGCTGGCAAGACAGTTTAAGTGTTAAGACCAGCTGTCTTTATGAATATACATTTACAACCTCCTGTCATGCTGACTCATTCATCAGTAAACAGGACCAACGCTTCACTGGAGGTGATTTCATACAGTGGTAAATCTCTACATCTCAACTAAACCTACAAATGAATGAAAAGATCCAAACAGAGCTAAACTGTCTTCTGTCAGCTGTCCACAGTTAAAAATAGCACTGTGTCTATTAGTATTAATATTCAAGTATTTATTGTTGCCTACAACTTTTCTCAAATACAATATTTTAAACTGTAGTAACAATGAAAAAAAAAGGAAAAATACAAAAAACAAAGCACGACAGACTATTCAGTATTTGAACCTGAAGGTTTAGAATGTAAATGAGCACATCTAACAGTAAAATTCTAGATACAGCTGACATATACGTTGTAAGACGTCTTATTACAAATGCATACATATTAAAGAAAAAGGTGTATGCAAATCAGAACACAATAAAAGCTGTAAAATACAATATCGAAAAAGTCTAAATCTGTTATAAAACTGTAAAAAGGCTAAAAGTTAAAAGTTCATAGAAAAAAATCAAAATATATACATATTTCATGAAGTCATAAGTGCAGGAGCTCTGATCTGCTGCCTGAAGAAGTCAAGTCTCTTAAAAAGGACAGAGGAGATCAGCTATGTGGCTCAACACAAATCTTGTCTGCACCTGTCACTGCATTGTGACGCTTGTAGTGGTTCAGGAGGTGTTTCCAAGCACCACTGCAGCTGAGCAACTCTTGGTTCCCTTTAAAAGGACAGAAACATTTGAGTTATGAAGCTATGTAGGAGCTTTGAGCCTTCAGCGTAGGCAGAAGCAAGAGATGAGCTGCAGTATCTTACCAATGATGCACAGTCCCTCCTTGGCTCTAGTGATGGCCACATTTATCTGGTTGGGATCGCCCACAAAGCCCAGATGTTTGGACAGCCAAGCCCCGTCTGGTTCACTCTCAATCTCCTCACTTGGCAGAGAGCACACTGTGGATATGATGACGTAACGCCATTCACTTCCTAGAAGACAAAATGTTGTATGTCACACGATGAGCCATCACTAAACAAGAGTGGGGGTTTTTCTTATGTGTCTTCTAACGTGCACTGAAATACCAGATTGAGTCAGGGGATTGTCATTTTAAATGAGTCTATGTCATGAAAAAATCAGACTACATCAACCAGAGCAAAAAGTGGACGCTTGACAAGAAACTCAAGTACTTCCATTTTGTGAGCAACTACATTTTAAACTTTTATCTGTATTTACTGCGTTACAGAAATTTTGATTTTACATTCAAAATGTGAGACACATGGTCATAAAATATGACACAGTGCTGATTTAAACTACCAAGCAGGACAGGAAGTAGTTAGACCCAGCACCAATGAGACAAGCTACAACATTAAAATATTCATTACATATTAACACATTCAGTACTTTGAGAGGAGCAATTCTTCACAGTGATTCGTTTTACTCTGGAATATTTTTCCATCGTGGTGTAGCCACTTTAATTTCAGTAAAGGATTTGTCTCTAGGTAGCAGAGAGGTGCCCTCTCACCTTGGCTTTTAGTGATGGTGGTAACGTTGATTTCATGCATTTTCTTCTTCTTCAGCTCATCTCTGATTTCTGATACTTGGGCATTATAGGGCGACAGAATCACAATACTGTGCTGTTTGATTTTGGCCTTCTTCACGAGCTTTTCAGCAATGGCAATCTGCAAAAGAACCAAACCAACCAAACCAGTGACTGAGAGCAATAATAAATCACAAAGTACCATCAGGTTAATAACTCCACAGCAACATTCACCCCTATATTCAAATATTACTGTTTAAAACCAATAAGGAAATATAAGGGAGCCTAGTACAGTACCACTGTGTCTCTCTCTTCCTGGTTTGCTTTTGAGTTCTCGTTGCCCTTGGCTGTGTTGACAATCAGACGGATGGTCTTTCCTTTGACGTCTCCAAAAACGATTGGCATTGTCCTGTTTTCAACACGCAGGACACTGCTCAGCTGCTCCGCCCCAGTTTTCAGCTTTCCCTCGTAATATTCTTGGGACGGGAACTTGCATATGTTCTCATGCTATGAAGGTACATCATTGATAGTTGTTGGTAACAATTTAAAATACTAAACACAGACATGTGGTAATACAATATTGCTACTGTACATATATACAGAAATATACAATATATTGTATAATATATATCACACACACTATATATGTATATATAGTGTATATTTAATGTTCTCACCATTCGGTACTGGGTGTCCAGCATCACTGCCTTGTTCTTATGCATTGTATAGTAGCGTTCAAACAGAGACTTGGCCATCCCCAGCTTCCTTACACGCTCATTCTTCACAATGGGTCGTAACTGTTTGTGGTCACCGATCAAAACAATCTGAAAGTAATATTGTAAGACATTAGAGTGACTAACAAGTAACAAGTAACCATTACTAAGCAATGATGCAACCAGTCAACCAGTGAATTTACAAGCTGAAACTTGCGCATTCATTTGTGTTGTGGGGAAGCATCAACACTCCTGCCAGTATTAGACAACCAATAGTAGTTTTGTTGCAGCCTGATGTGTGATAGCAAACTTTGCAATGTTATGATGTGAACACAGCGTTAGTTATCGTTAGCTATTGTTAGCTGTCATTAGCCGTCACTCGCCAACACACCTGCCCAGTTCTCCGCTGGTTCTCTTCACACCACAACTCAATTTCTCTCCTCTGGCCTTATTTCTTCTAATCCTGGCCTGTTCCTGGTCTCATGGACAACTAACAGACTCATAATTATAAGGCTGTGGTCCGTCATATGCGTGTAAATACACATTTACAACCTCTTTAGTGTCAAAACTAGCACTGGGACGCAGACTTCTCAGTGATAAACTGGACCTAGCTTGGATGATCTCCCTTTTGTTACGTCGTCTTTTTTGATGCAGAAGTAAAACTCTGTCACAAAAACGAAGCCAGAAGTTACTGTAGTGTGTATGTATATATACTGTATGTATATTTTTTTGAAACTCTAGTTTCTACACCATTTTCCTACACATTGATTCACTGGGGTTTCCAACCTGAAGTTGCTCTTTAAGGACAGCAGGATGTAAAGATGGCTTGTCAGACAGAGGTGAGTAGATAACTGTTTAGCCGGCAACCAGCACTTGGAGAACCCCCCCGTTTCCAAAATGGAAAGGCTTGATCGTATTGCGGGTATGAATGTGCTCAAGAAATCTGCCCATTATGTTTTGATATTTCTTGGGTACAAGTGGAAAATCTGATGGGGGCGCGAGAGAACAGACCAGGAGGTCATCAGAAATATATGGATTAATTCCCTGTGAAAGATTCTATGGAAATTTGGCCAGAAGTTTTTGAGGTTTAGTGGGGGTTACAATTATCATTGGAAATGATCCTTTAAGAATCATGAATTTCCATGTCAGGACAACCTTGCTAGTAGTTGTCGTGATGCCATTGTCACAACAGCCATACTTAGACCCCAGTGTTACAATACATTAGGTGAAATTATATCATTACATGTTTGATTAGGATTAGGCTAAAAAAAAAAAGGCTGACATTAAAATTCTGATATTAAAACTCTATTAAAACTCATTGTGCTTTGAAAATGTAATTTCAGATTAAGGACAGTATTTTCATGAATCAAGGCACAAAGAAAGAAACATTCATCATCAGCATACAAACACATTAAGGGCAGTGTTAATGCAAAACAACAGATCCTGCTCTTGATTGACTGATCGTTAAATGAAAAGCACACCTTTTCTGGTTTGTTGCAGACCAATGGAATCAGGGCCTGGGGTTCAGTGGCCATTGCACATTCATCAATGAGGATCTGACGTGCACTGACTGTCTTAGTCAAACTCGGGGTAGAAGACTGTGTACACGTGCACAGTATGATGTCATGCCGTTCAAGCTCATATGTCCGAGCTTCTTTGAGAAGGTTTTTGTATCTAGGAGGAAAAACAATCCATATGGTTAGGGCTGTGAATAAAGTTCTTCAAATTCAAACTGATGTCTTACTTTTGCTTACTTACTCGTTTCTACTCTTTCTTACTCTTTTTTTCCACAGGACTTTGGTATGCAAACACATTACAGACATACTCAGAAAACTAAAATGATGCTAACAAACACAAGATATTATTGGACATGGTCTCATCACACTGAGTCAAAGTGACTGTATGAGTTTCCTCTAATGTCCTTTTGATCATTATTCTATGACAGAAGAACAAACAAGATGATATGGGAGAATGTGGTCTTAAGGATGAGCTTTCACAGTATGTTCACTTACTATTTCAAAACATAATGGTGTCCAACCTAGCCCCGTATGGGACTGTCTCATCCAATGCATAGGAAATAGTCCCTGAAGGTCCCATAGAAAAGCTCTGGGAAGCACCTATGAGCTGCTCTTTAACGGAGGTGGGGTGGTTAACCAGACGCACATTTGCCAAACCAACCAGCTTGTCTTCATTCTTGAAGTCTTTTCTCTTGTAAACCCAAAAAATACTGTTTGGAAACATTTTTGATAAAGCATAAATCTCTCCACTCCACCAGGGGCAACAATGAGCCCATTCGATTAGATTTAGATTTAGATTTATACTTTATCGGAAGTGTTTTCAAACTATATTTTTTGGTTTTACAAGAGAAAAGACAAAAAAGAAGACCGATTAGATTAGATTAGCATTTAGTATTGTATTATACGTCTGGCTAACCTCCCCACCTCCATTAAAGAGGGACCTTCCAGGACTGTCTCTCATGTGGTGATGAGACAGTTGGACACCACTGTCTCTTGAAATAGTGAGTGAATATACTTTAACAATTTCATCCTAAGGACCCTATGATAAACTTGTTCCTTATTCTGTCATAGAATAATGATCAAAAGGACATTAGAGGAACTCACACAGTCACTTTTACTGTAATTGTTTTGAGTTTTTTCCCATTTAGAAAATCAAGTTATTAAAAGTTTTTCTGTATTCATCATATAAGTCAGGTCTTTGTCTGTAAGCAAAGTGGATTTGATTCTTTCCAGTCATTACAGATCAGCTTTTTGGCCAATCATCAGTGTTGTTAGTATGTGAGAAGGAGTGCTTAGTGATTCTGAATACTAGTTAACATAATAAAACCTTAGCTTAGCCATAATCATCAAAAGATTTGCATGGCTAAAAACAAACTAATCAATTGAATTGATGTAGATTAATACAATGATTAATCAGAATTACAACATATGAATTTTGTTTTGACTAGGGGTTTCACCAATTACCCCACTTGTGAGTAGCCGCCTACTAAAACCACTAGTCAGTGCTGTGGGCAGTAGTCAGCTACTTGTGACAATCTACAATCTACTACAAGCTACAATCATTTATATGCCAATGCTCTGTGTATGATATGGCCTTATTTATCATTATTTACCAGCATATTGTCACTGCAGGAGCCCAATTGTTTGCCATAAACTACTGATAATGCTTAAACTTCTGTTGACACTAACAGAACATTTCCTGTTTGTGTTTCACAATAAATGTTTCACAATAAATGTGTTTCAGTGTGAAGACAATGGAGCAGCAAGGTTACCTAATAAATGCTTGACATGTTAAATAGTAAAAGCTCATCTTACAAATCAATTTGGACCTCTTCCCATGTCTGGAAGAAGGTTTTAAACATGGCATAGATGAAATAGATTGTTATTATATCTCTGACTAAGTGTAATGGTAAAGAGAAAGTCAGAAAACAAGGACTGACAACAATTTACTTTCTACTGGAGTAGAAAAAACCCTTCACTGGCACCATGCTGTGAAGCAGCGTGGTTATGGCTTGTGAGGAAAATGGATAAAAAGATGGATTCATGCACAGCTCAAGCAGTTAGATGTAAGACAGAGGCTTTTTACGGTTTGGGCTAACATTAAACTTCCATAATGTAATGAAGATGAGCAATGCCTTGTAAGGTATGTATTGTATCTGTTCACAAGGCAAGTTATCCTACATGAAAAACTGCTGTTGCATATATCAAACAAGTCAGACATGATTGCTGTATTATTATTAATATCAGATTAGAGAGATCAGAATACTAGATTAAAAGTATTTTTTTTAAATCTTTATCTGGTGTCAACTGCTATCTTTTTCGTGACTGGTAAACATTTGTATTTTGGAATCCCCTACTTTTTACTGACTAATAGGTGACTTTTGATCATTTTCATGTGGTTTTAAAAAATTGTGCATCTGAACTTACTCTTTCACCTCCTCAGCAGTCAGCTCTTTTCCTTCCTTAAGGGCACGTTGAATGCGTTGGTCAAAATCTTTTATTGGACCTGATTTGGGGTTTTGGTCCTGTCGCATGCGGTGATGCAGAGTGATGCTCCTAATGTAAAATATGCCAGTGTCAGTTAATAATTAAGGAAAATTTTCAAAACTGAGTGTCATCAACTGATGTGATTACAACCTTAGCTCTGGTTTGGCACGTTCTTGGCGAAGTGTCCTCTTGGAAAACTGAAGGGTACAGTCTGGATAAGGGTAATCAAGCGTCTCTACTTGTTGGCTGTAGACCCTGAGGGGCCTTAGGCTCTCGCCAAACTTCAACAGGTACTCTGTGTTACAACAGTAAAAGACACACACAACACAACATGGGTTATAGTTACAGAAAAGCAGTTGCAGTTGAAATTTCAGCAGACACACAAAATAACTTGCCTGCAACAACATCAACAGACTTGTTGGATGGGCCGCAGTAGAGAATAACTTGTTTCTTGCCCTCGTCCTTTGGGTTATCAAATTTCCTTGGGTTCTTCAAGTTCAGCTCAAAGAAACAGTACACTATGTACACACCCACTACTGTCTTTCCAGTTCCTAAGAGACAAATGGGAATAATGGCTTAAGCCTTTGCAGAAAATATGAAGCATCAGGGTGAATAAAAGGTTTCAGCTCTTACCAGGTGGTCCCTGAATAATTGTGAAGCTATTATTTAGAGCTGTATCCACAGCAAGATGCTGACTCGGGTTGAACTTTGGCAGTACATTTGGTGGCTCTTTCCTCCTGGTGTGCCACACTGCTTTTACTGCGAAGACAAAATGACAAATTTTTTTTTGCAAGCAAAAGAAAAAACAATTGAATCAAATTTAAGACACTACAGGAATGTACAATGTGTGTTCTGTGTTTTCAGTTTTATCTGTGACTCACATAAATACAAATAGTTCAAATCTATGCAACTATTTACTGCTGGCTAATAGACATACCCTCTTTTTGAATGCGTTGTCCAAGTGCTATAGTCTTGACAAGATCACATGCAGATGTAATGCTGACCACAGCATTTTCTTTCCGGCTATAAAAAAAATGATAAAACTGTATAGTCAACAGTTTAATCATACAACATATAACATCAATGCCATTGCAAGAAAAAAAAAATGAAATGAAAAAACTATAAGCAATGTTACACTGTTAAGGTCAAGGGGAACTACACTTGAACTTACATGTCAGGCAGGGTCTTTGGGATTATTTCAACTGTAAAACAAGTGTTTTTCTGAAAGACACACTCAGGAATGGTCTCCATTGGCAGATGGTTGACATAGAACTCCACTTTACTTCCTTCATTTGGAGGGTTTTTCTGTGGTTGTACTTTTCTTGTGACACCATGGGCCACCCATGTGAACTCTCTTGGGTCCACCAATGCGGAATGTTCCAGGGTTGAAGTCAACTTCAGATCTCTTTTCCGTATGCACAGTAAGCACTTTGAAAGGTTACATTCAATGGCCCATTCATTGATCCATGCCAAAGGTAAGAAGAAGCTTCCTGTTAGTGTCCTTCCTTCCCGCTCTTGACTGAAGTCTACCAACAGGTTCTCAATGACTATGCTGTCACTTTCATCCACTGCCATGGCAGCAGATTCCATCTCACACAACGGTTTCCAGACCTGTACATACTCCTCTGTGTCACTATAATGAATCCTTGATGGATGATCTGCAGATTTGGAAAAGCATGTGATAGGGCTGTGGACATGGTCCACACAAATCTCAAACTTTGGTTTAATGCGCACCAACTGAACAGCAGGCATGGGATAACCTCTTTTTACCTCTGATGTCATTTGGATCTGAAGGGTGTCACCTGGCTGCAATTGGAGGTTGATGTCAACTTCATGCTCCCTTTGTACCTCTTGCTCCACTGAGGTGTGTGGCAGAATATTTTGTTTTCCCAGTCGCACTGTATTAGCATTCATTAAGAGATTCTTTGCAAGATTCCAGTTTTCTTCGTCAATTGCTTCAACAGTGGCTCTCCATATTGTCAGTGGAAGCTCAACGCAGGGACCAGAGTCTGGCATACTCAACTCCTGGTGGATTTGCATGCTGTCAACTGTGTAGATCCGCCTTTTCCATTTAAGAGTGCAGTGATTTGCTTCATCATTGAATGGTTGGTCCCACAATTGTAAATCTTTGTACATGATTGACAAACTCTCTGAAAATATGTTCCTGTTAAAAGGAAATGACACTGCAAAACTGTCTCTGTTAGGATCCACATTAACAACAAAGGCTAGCTTTGAAGCACTTTGTTTTTTCATGCTCACTGCATAGGAGATCTGCTCAGCCTTTTGTTCATACTCCTTAGCAGCCTTGAGGTTGTGCTCAAATTGATTGCATAAAGTTGAAATCTCTGTTCGAGTGTATTGGATATCCCTGTTACATATGACAGAGTGCAAAAGTCTCTGCAAGACGATGTCCATGTACCGCCGTATCGGTGAGGATGCTTGTGTGTAAGATCTTACACTCAGAGAATAATGCCCAACATTTGCTTTGGGAGAGGAGTTGGAACGGATAAGATAAGCCTTACTAGAGCACCTTCTGAACTGATCAACGACTGGCTGGAGCAGAGGGTGGATGTCATCTGCAGCAATCAGGTCCACCATTTTGTCTATATCATCTGTTCCGGCAGCTGACTGGATATCGTTCCACACTTTTGTGAGTATGAGGAAGTTTTCACAGTTTGGGGCTTGTTCGTCATGGTCAACTTTGTGCCGCACGTGAAAAGACAGTGGTATTAATTCTCTGCATTTCTCCTTGAATTCTTTGATCTTTTCAGGATCTGGTGTTTCCTGACAGCGAAGGGGTGTGTGATACCTGGTTTTCTGTGAATCGATCAAAGTCTCAGCTACATGTGTATTGAATAACACACTCAGCTCTTCAATCATCAGATTGGCTTTGCGCTTTCCGGGCAACCTGTGATCATCAGGTTGAGAATAAGCCCAATCCTTAAGTCTAATCTTCCTTTGAGCTTTTGCAAAACAATAAGCCACTGCGACACAGTCTTCTACTGTGTCAAATTTAGGTGTCTTTCCATATCCTTTGGAGATCATTTCCTGTGCCTCTTCATAAGACAACTGCTTATTAGATTTGATCAGTGACAGCTGGAATTTGGGCTTTCCAATGATCTCATTTGTTTGCTTGTTTACGTTGAACATTAATGAAACCGCTTTGCGATCTTGATCTGGCAGAAGACTGAAGTGTCTAGGCTCAGGGAACATATGAATGGGGGTTCCCTTACTGCAGTAATATGTAGCACCACGCTGTTTTGTGTCCTCATCTAATTTACCACCTGGACTCACACAGCTTGCCACATCTGTAATATGGACTCCCAACTCATATTGGTCTCCAATTTCCCTGACACTGATAGCGTCATCCAAGTCTTCTGCTTTTCTTGGATCAACAGTGAAAGTGATTACCTCACGAATGTCCTGTCTGTGTGTACTGTCTTCATCCGCCCTGGAGAAATCCTCGTCTGATGTACATGTATTGGGTGCAACTTTGAATTCTTCATTCAGGATCCTTAGTCCTTCAACCAAAGATCTCCCAATTGGAAGAATATCTATGACGTACCCCAATGGATAAAAACAATGGTCTTTCCAGCCAATCACTTGAACCACAAATACACTGTTCTGTCTGAGCTTTTCATCAAGATATTCTAAATGTGAAATCGACCACTGTCCGTAAATTTGCTCCCATATTGGAATGAAGTTACGTTTTTTCTTGTTGATCAGTATGCGTATTTTGGGCGCAGATTTTGTAATGGGCATCATTAACCTTCTGACAAAGTTGTCTTCAGAATTCTGTCTTGGTTTGCTGTGATCCTCATCCTCAAGCAAGCACACAAGTACACGGGCTGATTCAGATTCCTTGGTGATGCTGACCACCCTTGTTGTTTGTAAGACCACTTCGTCTCCAGTGAAGACCTTACCCAGGTTTTCCCTTCCCTTAATGCCTAAATGCTTGGTGGGGTTATGAAATGGTATGACATAACCTTTGTTATATGACTCCCTGACAAACTTCCCTCGCTTGTACACCTCTGGGTGTTTTTTACACAACTCCAAAAGGCCTGTGTCAACATTAGCCATGTTGTATGATGATCTTGACTTGTGGTGATCAAGGTTTTCAAATTCCAAATTGTCTTCATCTGAACTATGTTCTGTTTTCAGTTGTTCATACTCATCTTTCAACTCTTGAAGAATTGCATCACTGAGAGTGTTGCTCTCATCCACATGTTCAGACTTTTGAAATCTTGCCGTTTCCATAACATCTTTTTCAAAGAAATCTTTGGTGAAATGCTGTGGTGCAACACTGTTGTTGCTGATGCAATGGTCTATGTAGCTCTTCCAGACTCCTGAGCATTTCCCAAAGCAACAGAGAGCAGCAGCATCTCCGACCACAACCACAAGGGACTGAGCCCTAGTCATCGCTGTGTTTAACACACGGGCATCATTGAACAGCTCTAGACCAGGCAGGTGAGACGTTTTAAGGCTGTCACGTGTTTGCACGGCTGTTATTACGACCGCCCTGAACTGTTTGCCTGTTAACACATGAAGACAACGTTTATTATGTAAAATGACAACAATACATATGAAAGGTAATAAAATGGAATTTTTGAATAGTCAGACAGGTGTGCAGTTTAGCCATCTTTTATGTCTAACATAATGGGATAATCATGCAGGAGTTCTTAAAGCTTAAATGTGCAATTACCTTGCACATTTGCAAGATTCTCAACATGGACTGCAGGAAGCTTTCTTCTCAAAAGCGCTGTCCTAATTTTCCAAACCTACAAATAATAACAATTGAGATGATTAAACTTTACAACTCTGATCTTATGTAACAATGACAGTACTCATACATTCACGCAGAAATTTTCCCTGTATCATTGATGTTATTAATGTTTTTGTTTCAGTCTTGTGACAATGAAAAAGCTGTAATTTACCTGAGATCCCTCTGATAGAACGCAGATTGAGCTTAGGTCCTTGGGCCCCCAGGTCAATGGCCAGTGTTTGAGAATTTCTGTCACTGCTTCAACCACTTTGTCAACCTCTTCTTTGTTATACCAAGACATAGACACAGTTTCCAAGAGACACTCCCCCCTAACATGGTGAAACTTCAGGGCATGGCTATCTGCAGGAGCCGGAATGTTTCCAGTGGCTTTGATAACATCATTCTTACCAACATAGAAATGGGTGGAGACAAACTCCACAATTTCTTTGGTTGAGCGGTAGTTTTCACTGAAAATTATTCTACCCTTCTGGGCAGCATCACAGTTTTGGCCTTGATAGTAGTGGAACAAGCGATTAAGGAGTGTGTGATTTGAACGGTGATGATCATCAACTGAGAAAAGCTTGGGTCCCATTTGCATGTGATCTCCAGCCAAAACAACTCTGGTGTTTGGCCCAGCAAGACCAAGGGCCATCAAGGCTTCACATTCTAGCATCTGAGAGGCTTCATCAATTAGTATGTGGGTGAAGTATCCCTCTGGGAGCTTTAGGTCATGAAAATGTCTTGCCATTGTTGTAGTGGTTATGACTATTTTGTGGCAATCTAGGGCGGCTTTTGTAGGTGGTAGAAAATACTGTCCATCTTCCGAAAGAAAACAGTATTTCAAAGTAATCTTATCTGTGGCAAGCAAAGCACTTCTTTTTGCTTTTATTCGAATCGGCCTCATTTCATCATTTTTCTTGTCAATGAATGGATGGAAGTGATCTCTGACGTACAGATCTGCAGAACTGAAAGGAAACAAAAATGTCAAGGACAAAAGGACGTGTTGGTGTCGTTATATTAAAACTTCTACAGCTTAAAACAGTACAGGTTAGAGTAAAATGATTAACACTTTGAAAATAACACAAGATTTAAAAAAATTACTTGTCCATATGTATCAATTAAGGGTGTAACGGTACGTGCATTTGTCCCGAACTGTACAGGACGTTCAGTTCGTGACCTCTTCGGTTCGGTATGCCCTGTGACCCAAATAATTACTGTCAAAAGAGTCTATTTCTGTCTACATACTCACATGTGCAGAACAGAAATTCTAGAGTTTTACCCTGAAAGTTTTGGTGGTGCACCAGTTATCTATCAGCTGTAGCATGCTAGACGGCTTAGCCCGGTTAGCCAGATTGATCTAGCTCAATGGACTACAATTAGTGTCAAACTGTGTGCCCACATTGTTCAACTGAAGTTGGGTATGTCTGCGGAAACACTTCAAAACTTGTAATTTACGACAGCATCACCCAAATGTGTTGATTAGCGGAACGATACAAAAACAGACTGGAAGGCGAGTCCTTCTCCCCACAGCGTTCAGGCAGCCTCTGACTGCAGATTCTGACCGTGCCAAAGTAATAACTGATGCTACAGTGTCTTTATCACTGCAGATATGCGACCATACTCAGTCGTAGAGAATACAGGATTTGAGCATATGGTTAAAGTGTTTAAGCCCCGCTACAATGTGTCTTCAATGTGTGCATTTTAGATCTTATGATGGAGCATTACTGACATTTGTGTTTTTTATTTTGGTTATATATTTTTTCCTTATTGACAATATGCCAGTATTTGAGTGCTTTAACTGTTACAGTAAGAATTATAGCCAGTGAGCCGCTGTTATTTCTCCCGCTGTACCGAAAATGTAGTGAACCATCACCCTGAGGTACATACCAAATCAGGAATTTTGTGTACTGTTACACCCCTAGTATCAATCAATCAATATTTCATTAAACACATTTTCAATCACATGTATTACCTGTTGGTGTAGGTGCAGATTAGCACTTTGTTGTGAGGCTGCTTGCAAAGCTCTCTGGCTGCTGTAGCAAGGGTGAATGTTTTCCCAGTTCCAAATGGTCCATAAATGAGGAGTGGTGCCACAAATTTCTGGACTTTGGAATTCCCTGTGATAAATTCAATTGCTGACTTCTGCTTTGTATTCAGCTTCTCATTGTGGATGTCATTCACAGGAACTCCACAGTTTTTAAGGTCTGGCAGCACTCTTTTTGTATCAGGAAGGACGTCTACAGCCTTGTGCATGGCGCAGAAGCTGTGGCGGTTCAACTGAAACTGCACCTCCATTTGATACGATTCATTGCTTTTGAGTGTAAGATCAGAGCAACATTTTTTAGAGAGCTGCAAATGCATTTTGTTCCCACTTGTTTTATCTTGCAGAATGGTGGCTTCATAGACTTTGGAGTTTTGACCACTTGAAGATAAAGGGGCTATCAAGCCAGACTGGATGCTTCGTTTTAGTACTAGTCCCTCAGGGGTGTCTGGTGTGAGGTTACAAGGAATCGAGACAGCACAGTACAGTTCTCCCCAAGGAGCCATCATCATGCCAAACTTTGTACTGTTCAACGTATCCAATGTTGTAATTTCTCCACAAACATTTAGTCTACAGTAAATAAGAAAGAAAAAGCTTAGGTATTGTTTTGTAAATTTGTGCAAATTCCAAACATTGTAAAAAGAAAAGGATAGAGATAAGCATATTACCTTGAAACAACCTGGTCCTCTGCCTGTTCCTCATTGTACAGGAAGTGGTGCATTCTTTCCTTGTAGTTCTCATTATTCAGAGGTTTTTGGTTGTTGTAGGAGGATTTATACAGAAAGTTAATCTGAGGAGGCTTGTACTCCTTTAACAGCTCTTCCTGTTCCTCTGTCCTGGATGAACATGGGATGATAACCCTGTTCCCTCTGTGCCAACGCTCAAGGCTTTGAAAGGCGGCTCCACGGTTCACAGTTGGTTGTTCAATGTCATCCACTGACAGCTGGCCTACTCTGACTCTGAGTTTCCTCAAGAGCACTGGTCTCATGTCAAAATCGAGCACCAACCACTGTTCATACAAGCCAGGGTTGATGGATGTGAAAGACACGGTGATGTCATAGGTCTCGTCGTCACTGAGAAAGCGTTCACCTAAGGAGTAGATGCAGGGCTCAGAACTGACGTCACCAAGGGTGAATGAAGCTCCTGGTTCTTGCTTCAGCAGCGCCACGTGCACAAGCTGTCTCTGTATATACAGAAAAGTGTCAGTTAAGTATACTATGACAAAACATTTCTGGGACATGAAAGAAAAAAAGAATATTTGAAGTTGAAGATTGTGCGACCACTACACTGACACCAAGACGAGAAACAGATCAAAAGTGAGATTTACAAATATATATATAGGAAAAAAATCATGTTATTATTGATTACAATTGTTCGTCTTCTAAGTATCCTCTTTACAATGTAATTCAAGGTGTTTTTGTCTCCAAGAAGCCTATGCTATTCTTTCCTCTGCATTTTATCTATAGTTGCTGTTGGACACCTTGTGGTAATCAGTGCATATAAAGGTGTATATGTTCGATAAACGGTCGAATCACTCAAAGATGCAATTCTCTATCTGGTAGACAACTAGGCCAGCTACACTTTATAGAACATTTACTTCTCTGACTTTACGAATCCTTATTATTGCTCTCCGCACAGTCTACATTCTAACTTAAAGGAATCACCAAGACTCTCTCACCTACACAGCATGGCTAAAATTTGGTCTTTTCTGTCCATGGCTGATGCAGAGACCCTAATTCACACGTTTCACACGCCAGGCTTGATTATTGTAAGGTCTTGTTATCAGGCCTGCCGCAGGAGGCTGCAGGGCCTTCCCGTATCGTGCCACCTTCCTCTTGAATAACGTCTCTGCAGACATCAGACAATCTGACTCTGACTGTTAAATCCAAACTTAAAAACTTAAAACATCTTTCTGCCTTAACTTTCAGTTGGTTGCTTACAATTTGATTACACAAATTATAAGCTGCGAAAATGAAACCTAAGTGGTAACTGTAGCAAAATGGCATCAAAGAATAAGGAAATAAGACCCAAAAGTTACGCAGCCTGTCCTGGACATGAGGATGGAGAAAAAATACCGTATATGTGCTATTCTATATAGAGAAATGACAGAGGCTTAGATATTGTACGCTTCACGGGGATTAATCAGAGTAACACATCAGAATATTAGGGGGAAAGAAAGACTCAGCTGTAACATTTAATGAAACATTATATATAAATATATATATGTATATGTACATACTGTATACAAACACACACACACACACAAACCCTTTTCCTAAGGTTTTTTTTAAACTATTTTTTTGAAAATTGTTTATCACAAATGTAAATCAACATTATCTCTTCCACTAGATTTAATATTTTCCAGTATTATTTTAAGGCAAATTAAAAATCCGGCTACTTGTGCAGCTTGTCTGTATGAAGTTGCTTGAAGTTAGATATTCAGCAGCTGGACTTTGTGGCTTTTGTCACAGGGAAAGTAACTTGTCTCATTGTTTGTTTTTTTTGTCTTATTGTTATTGTCTTATTGTAAAAATCTTACCTCTGTTTCAACTTGGAAGTTCCATTGCAGTGTTGCATTGATCTGTTCACACACCACAGTTAAATCTTCATCACAAGAGATGCTGACATCGTCGATTTGTTCTGATATCTGTTCAGCGTTTGAAATAGTGAATTAAAATACTGTGATTCAGGACGGTGAAGAACTGATGAATAAGTGAATTCAACTTTCAGTTAGTCATATTTGGAAAAAAACAAACATGTATTTAGTCAACAAACCAACCTTTGTTAGAAGTTACAGATGTGTACGATTATTTGTTATACCTAAATGATATCTAGTTTTTGACACCTCTGTATGTGAGGAATAGACAGTTTTGTCTCGAAATGTTGTACTTTTTCTAAATGTGATAAATTAAAGGGAGGATTCCACAGTGTTGTGAGTCTTTGGGAAGCAAAAATCACTATTCTTAAATAATGCCCAGACATTACTAGGTTCTGTTCGAAATCGCATACTAACGTACTGCGTACCATCAGTATGTACTGCATACTGCCTACTAAATTAACGATTAAGTATGCCATTACCAGCAGACTGTTCACAACATTACCGGTCTGAGCTACCATTGAATGAAAATTGTTTATCACAAATGTAAATCAACATAATCTCTTCCACTAAATTTAATATTTTCCAGTATTATTTTAAAGCAAATTTATGCCATTTCGAACAGAGTCAGTGTCTGTGGTAGGCTAATATGTACCCACAATGCACTAGTTCCAAATCCAGCCAGGCATCTGTATCTACTGTGGTTTCTCAAATGAAGCAA